>OX940981.1:11634115-11869079 GCA_954871275.1 Leptopterna dolabrata | reverse complement strand
AGCTCATGTTCACTAAAACCTCAACAAAAAACCTCGAAAACCCCATTTTTTACACCCATTTTTCAGCCGTAACACCCCTCGGGTATTTTGACCGGGCTTTGCAGCTTTTTAAAAAAAAGCGAAAATGAAGTAGTTATGCATGATAAGGCGGACGGACATTGCATTTTTTGAATGTATGCACCTTGAAAAGTAAAAGAAAGAATTCTGGGGGTGTTATAAAAATTCACTGCCGAGTGAATACATAGGTATAGGTGTATTATTCACGGAATAATAAACCAAAATGCAATGTCCGTCCGCCGCATCATGCATAACTATTTCATTTTCGGTCTAAAAAATTCGTTCTTTCGCACGCATTTGGGCCCTAGTTGTGTCCCGAAACTTTGCAGCCCTATCGGAATATACCGGGGTGTTATAATAGGTGTGAAAATAGGTTTTTTGTTTTTGTTTTAGTAAAATGAGCTTTTGGGGTATCTTTTTCCACAATTTTTAGGGCGGGAAGACCGAATATGAAGTCGATTTTGACCAAAGAGTGGAAAATTGAGGTTGCAACGAATGTTCAGCTCCCAAAATTCATTTTTTATGAGTCAAAAACCTGGGAAATTGTCTGAAACTACCATCAATTTTTATAGTAACACTAGAAAAGTGTCAACAGGTGAATCAAGACAATTAAATGGCACTACCATTAATTGGCATTGATCAAAGATAATTTGAAAACGCTGCAAATCCCTGCACAACGGTTTATTATTTTGTATAGAATACCCTTCTGTTACAGATCACAGCTCTATGTATAGATAACCCGTATATATATTATGATATGTACTATTCTATACATACTATGTAGATCGCAGTTCTGAAAAGAAATTGTTGATGAGGAGTGAAAAAAGTTGCAAAAGTACCTACCAAAAAACTCCAGCCCCTTCTACGTAGATGGTATAATGAACCGTTGAGTAATGATTTACCGTAGTAATAATTTACCCATCAATAATATACTTCAACGTTTGTTCAAGTTTCACTACCTACCAACAAACTCCAAAAGAGCCATCATTTTTCAAATGAAATAATATCACACAACAACCAACTCGACTTCATACTCCGCCAATATAATCAGGTGATCCCTAGCAATGATTCTATCTCCGCCAAATTTCCTATTGTGGGCGCGTCTCTGCTTACGAGATTTGGTTTGAATTGTATACAATTTCATTCACACTGGAGTCGAAAATGCCTGTCGGTGCAAACTTCGGGGCCTTACTGTGAACGAACGGCTGGACGTACGATGCTCCGGATGGTCTTAAAAAACTCGCAAGTTCAAGAACTATTTAAAACCGTAAAAATATTCACGTAAAAAAATGGTATAGGCGTTTTGAAAATTTCAACCCCTATTTTGAACCCCTTAGAGATGACTCACAGTAACGTCGAGCTTCGAGGACCAACTAGACGCCGAACGGAACCTATAACCCGAATTTCATCAATTTTTTTTCATGGTAACTAAGAAAAGTGGCCCGTACGGCGTACGGCGGACAGACAGAAATATTTTTATTGCAGTTTTGGTTTATTATTTTCAATAATGAACCATTGGAATCGAGCATGAAAAAAAAAATTCTTACCCCCCCTCAAAATTTGATGGTTTACGTTTCAAGGTATGTAGAATCCAAAACTGCAATAAAAATATTTCTGTCTGTCCGCCGTACGCCGTACGGGCCACTTTTCTTAGTTACCATGAAAAAAAATTGATGAAATTCGGGTTATAGGTTCCGTTCGGCGTCTAGTTGGTCCTCGAAGCTCGACGTTACTGTGAGTCATCTCTAAGGGGTTCAAAATAGGGGTTGAAATTTTCAAAACGCCTATACCATTTTTTTACGTAAATATTTTTACGGTTTTAAATAGTTCCTGAACTTGCGAGTTTTTTAAGACCATCCGGAGCATCGTACGTCCAGCCGTTTGTTCACAGTAAGGTCCCGAAGTTTGCACCGACAGGCATTTTCGACTCCAGTGTGAATGAAATTGTATACAATTCAAACCAAATCTCGTAACCAGAGACGCGCCCACAATAGGAATTTGTGAATACGGCCAATCATTGGTAGGGATCACCTGATTATATTGGCGGTGTATGAAGTCGAGTTGGTTGTTCTGTGATATTATTTAATTTGAAAAATGATGGCTCTTTTGGAGTTTGTTGGTAGGTAGTGAAACTTGGACAAACGTTGAAGTATTATTGATGGGTAAATTATTACTACGGTAAATTATTACTCAACGGTTAATTATTACACAACGGTTCATTATACCATCTACGTAGAAGGGGCTGGAGTTTGTTGGTAGGTACTTTTGCAACTTTTTTCACTCCTCATCAACAATTTCTTTTCAGAACTTCATTATGTGTGTTTCTTTTTGTTAGGTACTGTTTGTCATCCGGCAGAATTATTTTAGCAACATTTAACTCGTGATTTAGGTAGGTACCTAGTAACGAGTACGGGGTTAGGTACTAACCTACGGAGGGTCTGCGATCTACATAATATGTATATATTAGAATGCTACATATCATATTATATAGACGGGTTATCTATACATAGAGCTGTGATCTGTAACAGAAGGGTATTCTATACAAAATAATAAACCGTTGTGCAGGGATTTGCAGCGTTTTGGATTCTACATACCTTGAAACGTAAACCATCAAATTTTGAGGGGGGTAAGAATTTTTTTTTTCATGCTCGATTCCAATGGTTCATTATTGAAAATAATAAACCAAAAAAAGGAGCGTGATTTGTGTTTTTGGGGGCCAAAATTGGTGGAAACCTTCAGAAATAGATGTTTCAATTATTGCACATGAAAGAAACAATAAATGAACAGCTAACATTTCTGTAGGGATTTCTAGTAGAATAATAAACCCATGTGACAAAGACTTTGTAGCGTTTTTCATTTGCTGTGCGTTAGAAAGGCTACGGGTACTTGGACTCCGGAAGCGTCTGTGACTGTGTGTACACATACGTGTTCGCTATTAGCGGAAAATGACCTTCCGTGTGGTATCCGACCCTCCGTATGACTTGATATTTTTTATCTCTTTCCAGGTCAGAGAATTCCTTTAGCAATAGGAACCGAGCTTCCAAACAGGATATCTCTTACGGGTCTACCAACGCACCTGAAACATCGTTATCACTTTTGGGAGAAAAATGTTGTCCTCCGAAACAAACGCGCTGAAAAAATTTGTTTTCGCGTTTGTCTGTGCGTCCAAAAATCCGCGCCATGAGAAAGTGGAAACCTATGTCGCTCTCTTTCTTTCCCGACTGTTTAAACGTAAAGTAAGTTAGGTAGTTAGGTTTTATGCGTATACACTACGTGGGAGAGCAGTCGGCAGTGTTCATTCCAGACCACTTCATTTGAAAATGCGCTCAAAGAGTCAGAATATACCATTTTCCAGTGAGACCGGCCACTAAATGTGACCTAAGTCCTATTGACAGTAAAGTACTAAGCTTCAAAGCTAACTGGAAATGAACGCAATAAATGCATCCACGGACGCACAGATAGCGGATGCCGCAAATAAAAAAGAAAGAAACAGTTCCAATTTCGTACAGAAGATTACTTGGAATCGGGATTACATGCAGAAGCTCCACTATTTTCTGGTACTATTTGGTAATATTTTATTTTCATTCATACCTGAACAATTTTGGTTCCTTGTCTGTCCACTATACGTTAGGGTCCGCAAACCATCGCAATGTTCCAAGTATTCGTACCTATACGGGAAAAATGGGTCGAACCGAAATTTGGACGGTAGGACCACCAGAATGCGCTCTATCTGCTCGCATATGAACCTTCAACAAAACCCGACAGCAATCTTGAAATCCTTGCGACTGCCATAACTGTACTTCCACGAATGAATGGTCGTAATGAACGGAAATTCAAAAACGGGCAGAAGTGTGTTGGGCCCTGGGTGGTTCCAAAAGAATTTCGTCAGAAACGGAATTTTCGTCTGAGCAAGCGTATCTCCTACCCCTTTTATGACTGGCTTTATGAACTGAATTTCTGGTGTTTATGCCGTTAGTCACTCCGATCATGATTATGGAACATCATTGTGGAACAGTTACAAGGAAGCCACGAGCGGACTTTTTTAGACGAATATTGTAAATAAATAAAATTAAATAAGATATTTTTTTAAATTAATACATTTAGAATAGTTTCCTAATTAAATATCGTTAATTTATCGTGAGAATTTTTAGTTTCTTTTTCCAATGTCCCTATTAATGGTTCATTATGGTCGTTTACAATGCAAGTTTTTTTCTTTTCCCAGAGAAAAATCAGCCATGTTTTCAACTCTATAGTTTGACATGTCCGAGCTGACCTACTGGTTTTCCCCCCTGGTGGTGAGAAATGTCTTCCCAGCGTAGCGAGAGCCGCCCGCCCGGGAAAATAATAACCTGCTGGCCTACCGCCTGTTTACGGAAGATTTACCCCACTGAGTTATGGGGTCACAATCGAATGGAATCCTCTACGCTTTGCGTGACACATAGCTAAACTACTCCCTGCAACTGAAACGACAGCTTCTGCCAGAAATGACTGCACATTTTTCGCCGATTCTAATGATGCACTTAGTAACTGAAAAAAGATCGTTTAGTAAAATTAGGAGAAGCTCCACAATCCACAATGTGTAACGTGGAATCAGGTTTATCGTTTGTCGTTTTGGTAGATTAATATACGTTGACATTCTCCTGACCAAGATAGGAGATATGGACCAAAACCGTAACAATAGGAGATAACATATGGACCATAAGCATAGGAGATATGGATTGTCCAATACTAGTATACTCCACTAATATCTGCAGAGCTCCAGCAGCGCTCCTAGTGGATATAATGGTGGATATAATCGAAAGTACAGATTCGCAGAACTGAACAAGTCACATCTCCTAAATATTTGCATCTATATAGGCAACATAGGCAACGCCCTTTTTACCACCTCCTACGAAATATAAATAACCAGCCATGAAGAATTGAAAACCAAAGTAACTAGTTTGTATAAAACAGTTAAAATCCATGGAGCCGTTTTTGGGGAGCCTGTCGCGTGTATCCTCAAGCACGAGGTATAATATCTAAGTTTAATTTATTAAACTATTCGAGCAGCCTACCTACTACCCTCTTGGTGACTAATTCGTAGTTCGGGACACCTCTCACGGATTCGGCAAGGGGAAATAGTGACCATTTACTGACTACGGCTTAAATTACTCTTACTTGAGACCGTAGATCCCCAAATCTACCTCTCTTGTAACTTCAATCCCTCAGAGTTATCGGGACTCCCAAAGGGAAGGCGCTCCCGGTTCATCAAATCATCGAACGAACTGTTTCAAATAGGAGCGAAATCCAGAGGACATCCTTAATAATTAGGCTGATTTCCCTGAGCTGACCCTTCAGGGTATTAAAAGGCGGAATTACACCCGATGGCGGCTTCAGGGTGGTGGGCGGAGTCATGTCCGTCTGCCTTCCAATCAGTTAGAAGGAGATGAAAAGGAATGATTAAAAATACTCGTATCTGATGGTTCATTCGAAATGTGACAACACTGGCAGAACATGACAGCTGACAGGCTTCCACACAGGAAAGCCTTGACTGGTCTTTGTTTGGGCTTTCCAATGCTACATTATCTTCATTTTGGTTTATTATTTTCAATAATGAACCATTGGAATCGAGCATGAAAAAAAAAAAAAAAATTCTAACCCTCCCTCAAAATTTGAAGGTTTACGTTTCAAGGTAGTATGTAGAATCCGAAAATGCAATAAAAATATTTTTGTCTGTCCGCCGTACGCCGTACTGGCCACTTTCCTTAGTTACCATGAAACAAAATTGATGAAATTCGGGTTATAGGTTCCGTTCGGGGTCTAGTTGGTCCTTGAAGCTCGGCGTTACTGTCAGTCATCTCTAAGGCGTTAAAAATAGGGGTTTTTTTTTTTTTTTTTTGTAATTATTTTTATTGGCATTAACACATGTTTTACAGCCATAATATAATACATAATATAACTATTTATTTATATCTATATACATCAATTTATTTATTTGAAATGAATATTAAAACATGAACTAAACTTCTCAAACATATACATTAATTTCTTCAATATATTCATATATGGCTCTATATATTCTAATGTTGTTTGTCGCCAGTAAGGATATGTAGTTTATAGGGGGGTTCACCTCTGGTAAAATTTTGTTCAATAGTTTGTCTCTCTCTGTATAAAACAAGGGACATGTCATCACAAGATGTTCTAAAGTGCCATCAGGGTCACCGCATCTACTGCACTGAGGGTCTTCTTGAAGGCCGAACCTATGAAGGTACGCGTCGCACACTCCATGATTCGTCCTCATCCTGCTAATAACTCGGCAGACTGGTTTCGGTATGGAGTTTTGAATAAACCAGGATCGAGATGGCACCATCGGCTGTATGTTTTTATAAAACCCTCCTTTATCAATAGATCTATAAATGTGTTGCCACTCTCTTTTAATTCTTCGTTTGATAATCGTGTAGTAGTCACTTGCAGGAATGTCCAGTTGTTCTATGACCGATAGGTTGGCAGCTCTCTTTGCTAGGGCATCAACTGTTTCATTCCCTTGAATACCAGAATGCCCCCGGATCCAAAGGAATACTATCATGATGTTCGCCGTTTTCGACTGCCATAATGTCTGAATGAGTTGTCCGATGAGAGGGTTGTCCATTCGGTTTGTATTGGTCGCAGCTATTTTCTTTAAACAACTCATGGAGTCAGTGAGAAGTATCCAGGTTTGGTTATTACAGTGCGTGTTTGGTATAGTTAAAATGTATTCTAGTGCTTTTATTATAGCGATAACTTCTGCACTAAAATTTGACGCTTCTTTCGGTAGCCTGTATTTCGCTCTTACTCCATCGCTCGGGGAGTAGAAAGCACAACCTACGTTTTCACCCATTTTGGACCCGTCTGTATAGATAAGTTTGCTGTTTGGCCATCGTGTTTTTATGTATGCGGTCAGCGATATGTCCACTGCCAAAATTTCCCTCTCCATTGGTCGGAAATAATGGGCCCTGATCGGTAGGATTAACTGGGGGTACTGGAGCTGGAATCTTGGTGGTTGGCTGCTTTTGTACAAATTGAAGGTCAGGTCAGAGTCATACTCTATGAAGCTGTCAACTATCGGGGGGGTTGCTTTATGGTCCCAACGGCTACTAGTCAATACTTCTGTGCTCAAGGAGCTCAGTTGTCTGACAATCGGACTATCACGTGACCTCAACCTTAACACATAGCGATCAGACAGCATTTGGGTCCTTAGTCCGAGTGGTAATTCTCCCGTCTCAGCAAGTAAAAGTTCGGTTGGTGTGGTTGGAAGGCTACCCAAAATAAGTCGTAGGCACTTAAATTGGTATCTAGACGTTCTCATTAGAAGAGTTTTACAAGCCTGTCCGTAGAAAATGCTACCATAGTCTAAAATTGCTCGGATCGTTGATTGATAAAACAGAAGACATATTTCTGGTTCGGCTCCCCATTTGAGGTGAGTTATGCATTTTAGAATATTGTAATATTTTTCACATTTGGTTAACGTGTACTCAATATGTTTCTTCCAGGTTAATTGTTTATCAAGCCACATTCCTAAGAACTTTACTTCTGTTCGGACCTCGAATTGTTGACCCCCCAATGTTGCTCGATTTCCTATATCCAGTTTTCGTTTTCTTGTGAAAGGGACCATGCAGGACTTGTTTGTTGAGATTTCCAATCCTTTTCTTCTCACCCATTTCATGAGGTTGGTAGTGAATGTGTCCAGAAGAACCATCCCCTCTTCCAAACTGTCGCACTCAACATATGCGCAAATATCGTCGGCAAATTGTAATAGGCAGACTCCTTCGGGGGTAATATCTATTATATCTCTAACATATACAGCATATAACAGGGGGCTCAGGATATCTCCTTGTGGTAGACCTTGATATACCATCCTTGAATCGATTGTTTCTCCTTCAAGTCTTAGAGATATTCTTCTGGACGACAAAAGTGCTATTATTCTGCTTGAAAATGCTTGCGGGAGTCCAGCTGATGTCATACTGTCCCACAGTACAGTGAATTGTACATTGTCGTAAGCACCAGATATATCGAGACATAAACATAAGGTGATTTTACGATTTGCCAGCGCATGATGGATGCTGCATAGCAGACTAGCTATGCTGTCGTAGGTACTTCGAGATTTTCGGAAACCGTATTGCGATTCGGGGATTTTATTTTGGCTCTCTAGATACCATTCTAGCCGATTTTTTACCATTCGTTCAAATGTTTTTAATAGGCAAGATGTCAAAGATATTAATCTGTATGATTTCCATTTGTTGGGTACTTTACCCGGCTTAAGAATGGGAATGACAATGATATCCTTCCATTGGGCAGGAAACTCCCCTTCGATCCAATATTGATTGAATAACTTCAGCACCATGTTTTTGTAGCAATCTGGTAAGTGATAAAGTAGAGGATATGAAATGTCGTCGGATCCTGGAGCAGAATTGGCGTTGTGTTTCAGGGCAGCTTCAAGTTCAAACATAGTGAATGATTTCAGTATATAATCGCTTTCATCCAGGGCATATTCAGAGGGTTCTGGCATGCAAGGTTGTACGTATGGAGGTGCGTAGTGCTGTAGAACCTCTTGAACCCAAATGCCTTTTTTTGTTGGGGAAATGTTTGGTTTTCTGTTTTTCATCATTTTTATTCTCTGCCAGATTATGTTAATAGGGGTGGACTTGTTAAAATCTGCGCAAAACCTTGCCCAAGATTCTTTTTGGGCAGTAAAAGTAGTTGTTTGGAATTCGTTGTGTCTCATTACATAGTTCGAAAAATTTTGCCCAGTTGGATTATGTTTGTATTGATTTGCAGCCTCCTTTCTTTCCTGTAGTTTTCGTTCGCAAATGCTGTTCCACCACACAGCTTGATTATTTTTAGTAGAGATAGGTTTGCTTTCCGGTATCGATTCTATGCAAGCCTCGTTGATAGCATCCATCATCTGCTCGTAGGTCATATTTCCTCTGTTTTGACATAGTTGTAGCAATTTGTTTTGATATTTCTCCCAGTCAGCGCGATCCACCCGCCATTTTCTAGATGGAGTTGAACGGTCCGTCGTGTGGAAATCTTCGGATGAGATTACAATTGGTAGATGGTCTGAACCCATTGGATCTTCGAGCAGGTCCCACGAAATCGTTGCAGCAATGTTAGGTGAGCATAGTGTAATGTCTATAGCTGAAAAATGGGTGTGATGAGGTTTTGGTACTAAGGTTGGGCGCCCATCGTTTAGGAATATTAAATTTCCTTCATCTGCAGCTTCCAATAAGTTGATTCCTTTTCTCGTTGTGAAGCTGGAACCTAGGCTAGCATGGTGGACGTTCACATCTCCGCCTATTATTTTGGGATGCGGGACGGAGTTGAACAGATTTAACCATTCATTTTTTGTTATAGTAGTTCTATCTGGGTTGTAAATGGTTATTATATTTACAAATTTATTATTGTCGAAGTAGACTTTCGCTCCTATTATTTGAACGTCATTTATTGTTGCTATGTCGCTTGTTATTTCTTCATATCGTAATTTATTTTGAATGAGGAGCGCCACTCCGCCCCATCCATCATCTCGGTCGTCCCTGAGGATATTGTATCCCCGGAAGCGCAAGTTCTTATTTCTTTTCATCCATGTTTCACTTATTAGAGCCACTGATATGTCATTTAGGTTTAAGGTATGTTCTAGTTCTCTTTTTTTCGGTAAAATTGATCTCGAATTCCACTGGAAAAGTTTCAAAATTCCCATGATTGTGGTATTCGTTTATTTCCGAGTATGTATGAGTTTATTATTATTAAGACTGATGCCAATATGCACCTTATTTTTCAAGTCAGGGATCTCAATCTTTCGTTTATGATGTTTTTCAAAGATTCGTTGTTTGTTTTCCCCTTTATGTGAGGTTTAATAGCTTCAATTACCGACAATATAAGTTCTGTTAGTTCTAATTCTTCAAAGTTTGCAGATTGCAATGAATTTCTTACTTTAGGGTTTGTGGCGTGCGGGTTATTCTGTATAAAACCTCCTTGTTCATTTTTTCTGGTTGGTTCAGTCATTAGCATTTTCGTTAAATTGAATGGATTATGATTTATCGGTTCAGGACACTTACGTTTATTTCGCTGAGCTGTTACGTACGATCTGAAAGAGTGGGAGTCCTTTTGGATCTCTGGGAAGTTCGTGAAATCTGACGGGTCAACTACTGTTTTTGAGTAGCTTCGACCATTGATGGAGTTTCTGGCTTCGGAATATGAAATGTTTTGATTACTCATGATGGTTTTTATTGTTTTTTCGGTTTGAAATTGATTGCATTCTGTATGGTTTGAAGCAGAGTGGCTCAGTTTACAATGGATACAGATTTTGGCTGCCGCGTCACATTTTTTACTGTCGTGAGACGTATTTCCGCAATGTTCGCACCGGGCTGTTCCTTTACATTGGTCCGTGTAATGTCCGTACCGCCAACACGACTTACATTGAATAACCCTCTGTATGTACGGAACCACGTCACATCGGACGTGAAATAGGTATATTGATGTAGGACAGTACTGTCCTCTAACTGTGATGCTGACAGATTGGGTAGGTACGAAGGAGTCAATTTTTGTAGTGGTGTCGATGATCCGACGACTCAGTCGTTTAGCTTCCATGATTTCTAAAGTTCTTCCGTTGCAATCACGGGTGTATGTTTTGACTTCGTCTTCAGATATTGACGTACTAACTCCACGAATAATACATTTACGTTTGAGTAAATATGAAGGAATAGTCGCTTTGAGTTGTCTGGTTTCTAGATGATGTGATTCGATTAGTTTATTTGCCGATACGTAATTTGATAATTCGATCTTTATTCTATTTCTTCCGATGTTTGTTATTGATTTAACGTGTTCAGATATTGTGGGATGTATTTGGTGTATTAATTTACCAATGGACATGGGATGGATCCGTCCTATACCTGATTCGGCTGCGTTAGTACTTACGATGTGTACGTGGAACGGCCCGTTGTCTTCCTGTCGGTATTTTACAATTTCTATTTCTTCATCTTTATCCATTTCAGTAACATCTGTTTTATCAGGAGGTTTATTCCGATCGTTCTCCTCGTTTCCTACCATATTGGCGGATATGTGAAGATGTTTTCACTGATCGGACGATTCTAATCACTACGCGTATCTATGCGTATCTATCTCGTACGTCGGTAAGTCGAAATAAACACGGGAGATAAGGCTGCTGGAGGTCTTGACCGAACGAGAGCTCGAGCACAACTGAAAAATAGGGGTTGACATTTTCGGAACGCCGTAGCTCGAAAACTTTCGAAAGAAGGGCATGGTTTTTTTAAAGTTATTAAATTTGTCTTGAGCTAAACAATTTTTTTTTTGAGACCACCCGGAGCATTGTACGTCCAGCCGTTCGTGTGCACCAAAAAGCTTCGTCAACACGATCGTGAATCAAATGGTATTAATCCGGGCCGGATATCATCACCAGGGAGCACCTGATTATAATCAAGGATGGCTGTATGAAGTCGAGTTGGTTGTTCTGCTATATTATTCCAGTAGAGTCAATATGCGGGTCCTGGCGCATTCCTGTTTGAACATGCTCGTCAGTCTAACCAGCTGCTGGGGGCCTTAGCGGGTGGCATCACCCCCTCACCCCGCCCTTACCAACCCCCTCACCCACCCATTACCAACCCCCTCGACCACCCCTTAACCCCCCTTATCACCCCCTCACACCCCCCTTATCACCCCCTCACACCCCCCTTATCACCCCCTCACCCATCACACCCCCCTTATCACCCCCTCACCCCCCTCCCCCTCACTCCCTCACTCACCCCTCACTCCCCCCTCGCCCATACCCTCATCCACCCCATTACCCCCCCCCCCCCCCTGGACGTTGTCCTATCGCCCCCTGCCGCCTACAACCGCCCCCTGCCGCCTCCAGACCTCCACCCACCCCGCCACCTGCCACCTCCAGGCCTCCACCCACTCCGCCCTCTGCCGCCTCCAGACCTCCACCTACTCCGCCCTCTGCCGCCTCCAGACTCCACCCACTCCGCCCTCTGCCGCCTCCAGACCTCCACCCACCCCACCCTCCTCATTAACCCCCTCACCTCCTCCTACCCCTCCGCCCACAAACCTTCACCCATCACCCCCCCCCCCCCCACCCATCATCCACCATCACCCATCAACCTCCTACCACCCTCACCCCCCCCCCCCCGCCACATCCCCTTGCCCTCGCCACCCCCACCACCTCTCACACCACCACCCCCTCACCCATCACCTCCAACCTTCTGAACAATTCTATTCCCCCCAATATCAAGCTGTGCCTACAAGGACCTGTGTGGGCAGGTCTAATCAAATTTGGAAAGGCCTGGACAATCACCCAGGCCACTCACCCACCTTAGAAGGACCTGTGTGAACAGATCTAATCAAGTTTGGGAAGGTCTGGACAATCACCCAGGCCACTGAACCACCTGCCTCAGCAGGTCTGAACAATCATCCAGGCCACTCACCGACCTGCCTCAGCAGGTCTGAACAATCATCCAGGCCACTCACCCACCTGCCTCAGCAGGTCTGAACATGCGCGCCTCAGCCCACCCTATATAAGGAGCAGCGGACCTCCCAGCAGCCACATTTCGTTCTGAGTTCTCAACACAGCAACAGCTCTCTCTCTCTCTCTCTGCTCCTCACTGCCAGTACTCCAGTTTCCTTAGCACCAAATAAATAGGAACCATTTAAGGTATTTACCCCTATTAATTTCTTGTTAGGAAATTAATTTTTTTGAAGTACCAGCACCCCCCCCCCCCCCATCCCTTACTATTTTTCCATTAACTGTAGAAGTTTTTTTTCTTCTCACTCATTTTGTGTTTACTTTACTTTGATTTTCATTCATTTCCCTTTTCTATCGTTTTTTTTTTTGTTTGTTTCATTTTTCCACGTCCTGCAATAGATTTTCTCACTAGTTGAGCCCAACTTCGAAGAAGTATTTATTTAATTTACCCAAACAAAGATTTTTCACCCCCTTTCCCATAATAGTGTTCTTTTTTTCCCCCCTCAAGCTTTGAAGAAGTATTTATTTAATTTACCCCAACTCAGTATTTACCCCTTTCTCATAGTAGTGTTCTATTTTTTCTACTTGTTTTTATACTCCATAATATTTTTTCTCTACTCATTTCTTGAGACCCAATTTTGAAGAAGGATTTACTTATTTACAATTTTTTGGTTCCCATTTTCGCGTTCATTTATTTATTTTTTCTTGTTCAGAGGTTTCATAATTAATTTATTTTCCTTAAAAGAGAATTTTCCTTTTTTTTCATTGTTATTCCATTTCATAGAAGAGCGTTAATTTGATTTTTTTCCCATAGAAAAAGGGTTTATTTGATTTTTTTAATTACCTGTATAAGAGTACTTTTCTATTTTTTTATTGGAAGCATACTATTCTTTTTTTTGTTGTAAAAAAATGGCATCGTCATCAAAAACATGTTCTTTTTGCAAATTGCCCTTCCCATGCCATTATATGCTATTGCAGCACGAGGGAACCTGTGGGCAAAGGACGGCTGACGATGACTTCGTACTATGCGACAGGTGTGGCAGTAATGTCAATTCTCCTTCCCATAATAGTAACTGTGACGCGCCCCCGCTTAAAAAAACGCGGTTTTCTTCCCCACCCTCACCACCACCAGAAGATAATGATATTTACAGTTTAATTTGTCAATATTGTGGGGAAGCATTTGATAGTCCGTCAGAAACAATCAATCACGAAATGTTGCACACTAGGAATTTAAACTGTGCAAAATGTGGGGAAGTTTTTCATAATATGTTATACAAAATAGATCATGAATTAGTGTGCAAATGTGATTTGTTATGCGAAACGTGTGGTGGACGTTATGCTAGTGCAGTCCTCTTTGAAGCCCATAGGTCATTATGCACCACAGTACCATCCGCTAACAACAGTAGTCGAAGACCCACAGACCCCCATGTCAGAAATCTGTTAGCCACGCAGCCAAATAATGATTATATCCTACCATATGAGACAGCATTTACGAACCGAATTGCATCGTATTTCATTCAGTCCAATTTTACATTGGATCTGCCACTATTTTTGAATGACGTGAGGCATAAAATAAATAGGATTTTACAAGAATCCCTCACTGATCACGGCCCGATCAAATTTAATATTTTTATCGACTGCCTGATGGCAAACATTTTGAATGAAGGACTCGAGACCAATATTAAAGTAAAAAATGAAATTTTATTAGATCATTCAGAAATTGGTGGTATTTTAAACAAAATGTTCAAGAAGTTGAATGACGAATTATCAGAATTAGAATTGAAGAAAAGTGGGTGGAAATTGGATATTATTTATGGGCTACGATTAAAAATTAACAAGTATTCCCCGTTACGTGGAGGGGCTGGTCCCATTAGGCTTCCCAAGAGGATATCCGATAGGAAAGCGTGTCTCGATGTCCCAAGTGACGACAACCGCTGTTTTTATTTCGCCATTTTAGCCAAGTTCCTCACGCATGATTCACTAAGAGCGTCAAAATATCGGAATATCCCTCACCGCTACGATTTTAGTTGTGTATCGTTCCCCACCTCCCTACAAGATATTAAAGTTTTCGAAGCTAGGAATAATATATCAATAAACATCTTTACGCTGAATGAGAAAATGGTAGTGTGTCCAAAGAAGATCGTGGATAGAGAGTTGGCTGACCATAGAGATCTCCTTATGCTAGAAGAAGGGGACAATAGGCACTACGTTTACATCAAAGATTTCAACAAGTTAGTTGGCAGTCAAATTACAAAACATAAAGGAAAAATCAATATATGTAAGCGCTGTTTGTGGTATAAGAAAATCGATCCACTTTCAGGAGATCTACAAACTCATGAAAATGTATGTAACAGGAATAAACCTGTGGCTGTATCGATGCCCAAAGAAGAAGATAAATTCGTTGAGTTTAAAGAGGTTGAGCTAGCACTGAGGGTTCCATTTGTTGTATATGGCGATTTCGAAAGCTTGTTACCAACAGTGCAATCCTGCCCACCGAATCCGAACAACTCCTACCAACTCCCATACAACAGACACGAGCCTAACTCTGCATGTGCATTTTTATCGATTGATCCCTCAGTTTTACCATATGCCCAACACTTGGAACAGATATTTTCATATAGAGGTCCAGACGTAGTCGAGAAGCTTATGCATTTCTTGACATATATAGCTCAGGAAGTGGAGAAGGTGTATGCCCGCAAAGTTCCCATGATCCCACTTACTGTAGCTCAAGAATTGGATCATGACGCTGCCACTATTTGCTACATGTGCGACAAGTCATTCAGTTCATACAATAGAAAAGTATATGACCACTGTCACATCACAGGCATGTACCGGGGTGCTGCCCACAATAACTGCAATATTAGGTTTAAGGCACCATCGTTCCTGCCTGTATTTTTCCATAATCTGTCTGGGTACGATTCTCATTTCTTAATTCCAAATCTTAATGCAGTAGATAACAAAAGAATTAAAGTAATTGCAGCAAACTCTGAAAAATATATTAGTTTTACCAAGTACGTTTCTAATAGGTTTTGCATCAGATTTTTAGATAGTTACCGATTTTTATCTAATAGCCTCGACCGTCTGAGTCAAAATTTAAATGATTTTAATATTTTACCCCGTTATTTTCCCGATCCCCGTTTACTAGAGCTCGTCAAGCAGAAAGGTGTTTACCCATACGAGTATATGGATTCTTGGGACCGTTTCCTCGAAACCCAATTGCCGCCAATTGATAAGTTTTATAGTAAATTGAGGCATGCGGGTATTTCTGAGGAGGAGTATGAACGGGCCCAAAAAGTGTGGCAGGAATTCAACTGCGAAACCCTCGGTGACTATCACGATCTCTATTTAAAAATTGACACCCTCCTTCTAGCTGAGGTATTTGAAGCGTTTAGGGATGTGACGCTAAAATCCCACAAGCTTGACCCCGCCCAATTTTACACAACACCCCACATGACATGGTCCAGCATGCTACGAATGACAAAAGTCAAATTAGAGCTGCTGACTGACTATAATATGCTTTTGATGGTGGAATCTGGTATTCGTGGAGGCCTAGTACAAGCTTCGGGGCGGTATTCTAAGGCAAATAATAAATACGCCCCCCACTACGACCCCACGAAAGATGATACTTATATAACGTACCAAGATTGCAACGCATTGTATGCTACGGTTATGACAAAGCCCCTCCCTATAGGTGAGTTTTCATGGGTTGATCCGGATACCATCAAATTAGACACTTTGAAAGATGATGACCCTTATGGCTACTTGTTGGATGTAGATGTAGAATACCCGGATCAACTCCACGACGATCACAGTGATCTACCGTTCCTCCCTGAGAAGTTGCCCAATGTCGGGGGAAAATTAGTGGCACATTTGGGACACCGAAAGAACTATGTAGTACACTACATGGCATTGAAACAAGCTCTCGATCATGGTCTTATATTAGTAAAAATAAATCGAGCCATAAAGTTCCGCCAATCGAAATGGCTCAAGCCCTATATAGACATGAACAATGAGCTTCGCAAGAATTCTAGAAACGACTTTGAAAAAGACCAATTCAAACTGTATAACAATGCCATATATGGGAAGACGTGCGAGCAGATCCGCAAACGTATCGACGTCAGATTAGCCACCTCCTGTAGGCAAGCGGAGAAGCTAATTGCCAAATCAAATTTTATCGATTCAAATATTTTAAACGAAGACTTGGTGGCTATACAAATGGGGAAAACTTCGATTCTTTTTAACAAAGCCATCTACGTAGGACAAGCAGTTTTAGATTTATCCAAGACGGTGATGTACCAGTACCAGTATGACGTCATGAAGGTCAAGTATCCAGGGGATCGTCTCAAGTTAAATTACATGGATACCGACTCTTTCATATGGACGATCAAGACGGACGATTTTTATAAAGATATGGAAGGGGAAATGGCAGATCGGTACCTCGATACCTCCAACTACCCAACACAACACCCCCTTTATTCCCCCCTGTACAAAAAGTGTTTGGGTAGATTCAAGGACGAGGCGGCAGGGAAGATTATATATCGTTTTGTAGCATGTAGATCCAAAATGTACGGTATTGAAATCGAGGGCAAAGAATACAAGCGGGCCAAAGGTATCCAACGGGCCGTAGTGCAAGACCAAATCACCGTTGATGATTACCTAAAATGTATAACTTCTTCCACAATAAGCCGCCATGACTGCACCAGCATTAGGTCAAAGTCCCACAATGTTCAAAGTATCGTTTTAAATAAAATATCGCTTTCCCCACACGACGACAAACGTCACATTTTACCTAATGGCATCGACACATTAGCCATAGGACATTATAGCCTGCGTGAGGAATAATGCTCCGTATAGTGTTTTTTTTAAATTCTTTCAATTTAGCATTTTCCAATTGTAGGTTATCAAATTGTAGGATTTTCCAATTGTAGGTTATCAAATTATAGGATCTTCAAATTTTAGGTTATCAAATTATACGATTTTAAAATTTTAGGTTATCAAATTGTTGGATTTCTAGTCATTAGGTTTTAAATTTTTTAAATTTTCTAGTCAATTAGGTGTAGGAATAATAGTGGGGATGCGAGGAATATTATCTCAAAGTACTCCATCCCCCACCTCCCGTGTGAATGTAATAAAGGTAGAACCAGTAATAGAGGCAACTCCGGTAGAAGACCGACGGGAGCAACCAAACTGCTGCGTATGCAGCTGGAAAGCGTTATTCGCTTTCTCGGGGGTTGCCGGAGCAAGTGACGGATATTCTTCTGTCGGTTTTAGTCTTGTTTTGTCGAACGAATTTAAAGTATTCCTCCTCGAATCCTTAATTTTCGTTCGACTTACAGCAACCGGCAATTGTTGTATACTCCTTGCTCCACTCAAAGCGTGGGTGGGCTCGAGGGTCGGAACCGGGTTGCCCTCTCCCTTACTGGTTCTGACCGGTATGAATGTGTGAGTGAATGTAATTTATTATTGAATGAATGTGGATGAATGAATGAAGGGAGGGAACACCCAGTTTTATATTTTTCAAAGGTGGTGGTGGTAGCATTGAAAAGTGTATAAATAGGGGGGCATTAGGTAGAAAAGTCACATTATCCATCATGCAGTTGCGTAGACTAGACGTCAGCCTTCCCGTCGTAAATATTAACGAGGACGATGCCACCATGCACGATGCGAGAACTAGGCATAGCGAGTTGCTACCAAATAGCATACGATGCATCATATGTGCAACTTCGAATGGCGGCAAAACCAATTTAATGCTCAATCTATTGTACTCTTCATTAGGGTTGAAATTTGAAAATATCTATCTTTTTTCGAAAACGCTCTTTCAACCGGGATACATTCAGTTGTGCAATGTTCTAAAACCTCTGAACGAAATAGGATTCTATAGGTACTCGAATAGTGACGATGTCCCACTGCCCTGTCAAACCAACCCAAACTCGATTATGATATTTGATGACATTGCTTGTGAAAAACAGGAGCGTATTAGGATGTATTTTAGTATGGGCCGTCACAGCCAGACTGATAGTTTCTATCTGGCGCAAAGCTATTGTCGTATCCCTAAACATTTACTGCGAGATTGTGCGAACTTGATAATTGTATTTCGTCAAGATACGTTGAACATGAAAAAAATTTATGACGATCATGTCAACATGGATATGAGTTTCAACAAGTTCAAGGAAATTTGTTCATTATGTTGGGAGCAACATCAATATGGATTTTTAGTTATCGATAAAGAATGTGGTGTCAGCACTGGTCGTTATCGTCAAGGGTTCGATACATATATAATACCCTGAGGGAGCAGGAGGAGGAATCAGTTACTTGTCAACCATCGAAGAAGAAGTAACATGGAGAACTCAATAGCGCAAGTACGAGAGAATATTCGCAAGAAATATAATCAGATAAGGAGGAGCAGAGAGGAGAAGGAGGCGCAGCTAAAAAGGAAATACGAACCTCTTCGTGACGTAGTGGCAGGCTCAGTCGAACATTTAAGACCAGCCCTACCACCATTTCATTTTAAAGAAGAAGAAGAAGAAGAAGACCAATTCAAATTCGTCAACAAAAGAAGAAGGAGGATGAGAACAAGGAGGAGTACGAATGTGCTGGACATATTCAAAACCAGTTACGAGGAGGAAGAGGATGGATCATCAGACGTCGATCTATCATCTGGAGTAATGAAGAGTGAAGGAAGAAGTTCAAGATCAACACCCTACGAGAAGATCAAAGCAGATGGTAACACTATTATACCATACATTGTGGTTTCACCGACCGATGGAGGAGGAGGAGGACCATCTACTGGAGGAGAAGGAAATTTGAAGAAGGACCAGTTGAGAATAATTGAGACACCGTCTACTACTACAAAAAATGAAATACCGAAGATGGAGCAAGGAGATGGAGCAAGAAGAAAAGATGAAGACATCACATCAGAATATATACGGAAGAAGATTGATGGGGACCCTGATTTTGATGAAACATACGGGATACGATATGACAAAGCATCAAAACGATTTACAATGGGTGACAGCTACGTGGAATTCAAGAATGATAGGATCGAATTAGGGAACTCTATGAAAATCGAATGCACTCGAGGACTGTTGGAATTATTATTTTCAAAAAGACCAGATATGAGCATAATTAGGGAACACGATTTACAGTCTTACAAGAAAATATTGAACGAAACGAATGCTCATAAGAAAAGATATAGTTCATCAGAAGTGTGTTTTGTGGATTTGAAACATCCGAAATGGCATATAATAAAGAGTCTGTTTACAAAAACAGCGAATAAACCGGGATCAAAACAATGATTTTGCTCCTCAGTGTAGAAGAGGCCAAGTATCCGAAAGGCAAGTCGCACAGCGCACGAGTAGTGAGGTCTCTATTATTATTTTTTTCTGAACACTTGGAGTTGAGCGATATTAGGTATTAGGGAACGCAATTATTAGGTAGAGAACGCAATTTTTCTTATTATTAGGTAGGGAAAGCAACATCTGAAAGGGCATATAATAAAGAGTCTGTTTACAAAAAACAGTGAATAAACCGGGGTCAAAATAATGATTTTGCTCCTCAGTGTAGAAGAGGCCAAGTATCCGAAAGGCAAGTCGCACGGCGCACGAGTAGTGAGGTCTCAATTTTTTTTTTTTTTTCTGAACACTTGGAGTTGAGCGATATTAGGTATTAGGGCACGCAATTATTAGGTAGGGAACGCAACTTTTCCAATTATTAGGTAGGGAAATCAAGAAATGGAAGTCTACTACAGAAAAAATAAGAATCAAGATGGAAGTCAGCTGCAGAAGAAGAAAGAAAGAGAAGAAGAAGACGATGAAGAAGAAACAGAAGAAGAAGACGAAGGAGAAGAAGACGGAGACAAAGAAACAGAAGACGAAGACAGAGATGAAGAAACAGAAGAAGAAGAAGAAGAAAACTCGACAGATGGTACCAAGATAATACAAAAAAGGATGGGTACCTGTCAACATGGATCAGTACACGACGAGACTTGAGCAATGATGGAAGTCAAGAAGAGAATTGTGGAAGAGCTTCATCGACCTGCAAGAAAGAATTACCCTAGGAGGAGAGTGCTCCTAAAGGGGATAGATGACCTATGGCAAGCGGATCTGTTGGAGCTGCAACCCTATTCCCGATTCAACGGAGGACATCGATTCATACTGGTAGCCATTGATTGTCTATCAAAATATGTTTGGGTGGCACCACTCAAATCCAAGACAGGTGCTGCAGTCTGTGACGGATTCAAGAAAGTATTTGATGGTTCGAGCCCACGCCTACCGCGGCATCTGCAGACAGATAAGGGAAAGGAGTTCTACAACGGGAAAATGCGGCTGTTATTGGAGAGTCATAATATTAACCATTATTCGACATACAGCAACCTGAAAGCGTCCATTGTGGAACGTGTCATACGAACATTGAAGACGGAATTGTGGAAACGTTTCAGCCTGCAAGGAACCTACAAGTGGATGGATGCTATTGTGGATGTTATCAACAAGTACAATAGATCAAAACATCGCTCGATCAAGATGTCACCAATAGAAGTCAAGGGGAAACGAAAAGAGGCCTTGGCACTCAAGACCCTCTACGAGAAGAAAGGTACACCATCCCGCCCCAAATTCAAATTGGATGATCACGTGAGGATATCCAAGAGGAAAGCGGAATTTGAGAAAGGATACACTCCCTCTTGGTCTACAGAGATATTCAAGATCGTCAAGTTGAAGAGGACTATACCACCTACCTATATACTGGAAGATTCGGACAAGAAGACAATTGCAGGTGGATTTTATGAAGAGGAGCTACAGCTGACCAAATATCCAAACGTATATCTGGTTGAAAATATAATAAGGCGAGATGGTAATGGCCGTGCACTTGTGAAATGGTTGGGTTTTGACTCACGACACAATAGTTGGGTCAACACTGCTGATTTCAGTGGAGGAGGAGGAGGAGGAGGAGAAGAAGTATAAAAGGAGGTAGTGGCAAGAGGTCGGCTCAGTTGCGACATAGATCACAAAGCGACAACATCATGTTGAATGTACAAGAGCACCACCGAGTCATCGAAGATGGTGGGATTGAGAGGGTGGAATATCATTCTCACTATCCCTATGGATGTTCATTGGATCATGGACAAGAAATAAGGATTGCCATCCAACATCAAGACCTTTTTACCCTACCATGTCAAAGTTTCTTGGATATACACGGACGTTTCCTGAAGGAGGACGAATCTGGGAAGCCTGTCTCTGCAACTATGAGCACAAATCCCTTCCCATTTCTCTTTGATGAGATACGTTACGAAATATGTGGATCGGAAATCGATCGTGTGAGAAATCCTGGCATCACTTCGACAATTAAAGGCTATGTGTCCTTCATGAGGGGGACGGAAAATCTACTGGAGGCCTACGGATGGACCACTCAACGGGATACGGAACTAGTCTCCAACGAGGGATATTTCAACGTATGCATTCCATTAAGCATTCTACTCGGATTCTTTGAAGACTATCAAAAAGTTGTTATCAACGTGAAGCAAGAATTGATCCTACTCCGTTCAAGAAGGGATGAAAACTGTTTCACATCACTAGCGCCAGCGGCAGACGGCGGCGTCAGAGAGAAGGCAATAATCAAGCTGACTGGTATCTCGTGGCGAGTACCCTATTTGACACTGGACGACACACATCGGCTTCAACTCTACCGCCATCTGGAGAAGGAGAAGTCAATTAAAATGGATTTTCGATGCTTGGAACTATATGAATACCCTCTACTACCTACAACACAGAAACAAGTATGGAACGTGAAGACATCATCTTCAGTCGAGAAGTCGAGATATGTTATTTTGGGATTTCAAACGGGTAGAAAGCACACTATGGAAAAGAGTGCTACTGTTTTTGACCATTGTAGTTTAACAAATGTCAAATTATTTTTGAACTCGAAATGTTATCCTTATGATGATCTGAATGTGAACTTTGATAGAAACCAATATGCTATACTCTACCGAATGTATGCTACCTTTCAGCAGAGTTTTTATGGTGTCGATGTAAATTACCCTTTATTGTCAATAATGAATTTCAAAAGAGCAGCACCTCTAGTTGTACTAGATTGCTCGAAACAGAGTGAATCGATCAAATCAGGGCCAATTGATGTTTTGTTGGAATTCGAGTCAAGTACTGCATTCCCTGCCAACACTACAGCCTACTGTCTCATTGTCCACGATCGATCTATCGAATACAACCCCCTCACCAATATCGTTCGGCGAATGGTATAAAAGGAGGGGAGGAAGCGAGTAGATTCTCAGTCTTGAACATGTCGTCACAGAAGAGAGAGGTCGTCATAGATATCCAATGCTTTCTCAACAACCACATGCGATATGTGGTGAAGGAGCTATCCCTCTACGACTTGAATCACCACTCGTCACAGAACTGGATCTTCAAACCCCCCGAAGGACTTTGTATCCATGTCAAAAAAGCGATACGAGTCAATGATTGGGTTACTCGCCACCTCCATGGACTTACCTGGGAAGAAGGTGATGTGGAGTACAATAAACTACCGAGCATCATGAACTGGATCGCCAACATCTATGACGTCATCTATGTGAAGGGACAACAAAAGATTGAGTTTCTACTTCAACAAATCTCCTCCAGTACAAGACCGACATTTGTCAATGTTGAAAATTTGGGATGTCCTAAAATTAGCATCTTACTAGAACCATTCAGATTAGGGAACCATTGTGTACATCACAACTTTGATCCCACATTGTGTACTAGCTATAGATCAAAGGCCATAGGCCGTTGGATTTTATGTAATAATTTTCATTAAGAAGATTTTGTTTGAGAATAAATTATTATTTGAAACACATTGTTATACTTCAAAAAGAAAGAGAAGATGATATTATTTTACTTCCTGAATAAACTTTGAAAAAAAAGAATCCTCGTTGTTTTATTTATTTGTTCATCCAATAATTTTTTTAGTGAAGTTTGTACATAAATATTCTTAAAAAAAAGAATGAAGAGTTTGAGAGGAGGTAGGTAGCACAGCTGTGGGCAAGATTGGACGGGAGCGGACAACATAGAACAGGAGCGGACAAGGTTGAACCAGAACAAACATGTGAACGCTCAACACAGCGAGAGGTAGGCGGGGTCTTGGTGGGTGGTGAGGGGGAGGCGGTAGCCAATCAGAGGGGGGAACGGTGAAGGTTGGTGGGGGTAGCTACGGAGAGTATATAAGGACGAGCGGCCCGCATCCACCACTGCCGCCACCGCCACCACCGAAACAAGTGAAATCATGAGCTCACTATCTGCCCAGCTGAACGTGATCAACAATAGAACCACTGGAATCAGTAATCTTAGTGAGTTGAGAATTGGACAACCCTACGAAATCGTCGAATTCTCCTGGCTGACTACCCGCTTTGGAGAAACAATTGTTGCAACATTGGCACCCCGTATGGGGTATGTGCAAACCGAACCCATCAAAGTCTTCCTACCAAAGAGGTTCACCTGCTGCTTCACCGACGAAGTTATTGAAGAATATAACAAGAATACATTCCTCAATCATCCAATCAACCTGGTCTACAAGGGAATACTGAACAGAAAACACGACGTTGAATTCCTGTAAAAAAAGACCATCATGGACCTCGCCAAACGCCTGAATGCAACTCTCCGTGGAGGATCAAGGATTGGACAAGTAAGCGACCTACAAGTAGGGCAAGCCTACGAAATTAAAAGGTTGCAAATCATCCCACCCAAAGAAGGAAGCAATAAGCCTCCTGCATTAGTGGCGCACATCGAATACAACACCATTGGGATCCCCTATCCCTATCCAGCGAGAATCTACCTACCTAGAAGACTCCTCACAACACTCACCCAAGATTGCATCGATGAATACAACGAGAATTTCATTTACAATCAAATAAGCATTATTTATCAAGGATGTATTGATGGAAGATATGAAATATTTTTTTTGTAATTTTGTTTTGAGATTTTTGAAATATTATAGTTTGAATAAAAAGAAAAAAGGAAACGCTTGTTTTTCATTTGGTATCCCATCCTTTTACATTAAGTTATTATTAACGATAAGTTAATTTTGAAAACAAATTCAAAGGGAACATAGGTAGTTGGAACTTTAGGCAATGGTAATATAGAAATGGTAAATTTATCATGGCATGTCTAGGAGGATGTAGCAAAATTATCTAAATATGTTGAGGTAGATTTGGGCAAAGCATAAGGCTGCCAATTATAGGCGGGCCAGGGAGGCAGAGACGCACATTCGGACAAGGTGAGACATGCTGGTTCCTGTCTGGTTGGAGGTGGTAATTTAATTTCAATCATAATGAAATATTTTCATTGGTGGATCTCCCGATTATGTCTGGGTGAGAATCAACATTTCAAACATTCACCTTAATATTATTTACATAAGTAGGTGGGTATTATAATAAGTCGACTGTTTTGAGTGTCAAGTAGGTATTCATGGTCAAACAGGATTTTCAGAAATTCCGAGGGACTTTATTATGATTACCTGATACAATTAATTAGGTAGGTATTCATAATAAAAACAGAATTCCAGAAAATCCAAGATGGTGGGAGGGGTGGGGTGACGTCATTATGATTATTTGATAGGGACAATTAATTAGGTAGGTACATATTCATAATCAAAACGGAATTCCAGAAATTCCAAAATGGTGGGAGGGGTGGGGTGACGTCATTATGATTATTTGATAGGTACAATTAAGTAGGTAGGTATTCATAATCAAAACAGAATTCCAAGATGGTGGGAGGGGTGGGGTGACGTCATTATGATTATTTGATAGGTACTATTAAATAGGTAGGTATTCATAATCAAAACAGGAATGTCCCAGAAGGTTCTAGGGGAAATGAGAATTGAGAAGGGGTAGGGGGTGGGGGGGAATGTTCCAGAAGGTTGTGACCAGCTGTTGGGGGAATGGTGGATGGAGGTGTGGGGGTGGAGATGGAAGGGGGTGTGGGGGGGGGGAGGGGGGAGGGGGTGAGGGGTTATGGGGTGGGTGAGGGGGTTGGTAAGGGTGGGGTGAGGGGGCGGCGCCACCCGCTAAGGCCCCCAGCAGCTGGTTAGACTGACGAGCATGTTCAAACAGGAATGCGCCAGGACCCGCATATTGACTCTACTTATTCCATTTGATAAGTGATGGACTATTGGATTTTGTTGGTAGGTACTTGTGAAACTTGAACAAACGTTGAAGTATTATTGATAGGTATAAATTATTACACAATGGTAAATTATTACACAACGGCAAATGGTTACACAACGGTAAATAATTACATAACGGTAAATTATTACACAACGGTAAATTGTTACACAGCGGTAAATTTTACACAATGGTAAATTATTACACAACGGTTCATCTACCAAGAAGGGGCTGGATTTTGTTGATCGGTACTTCTGCAACTTGAACAACCGTTGAAGTGTTATTGATGGGCAAGTTATACACAACGGTTCATTATAGGTATTGACCACAGAAAACAGTGTTCTACGCAGAAGGGGCATCTATTTCACTCCACATCAACAATTTTCCTTTAGAACTTCATTATTTGCGTTTCTTTTTGCCGTTTTAGTTACTGATTGTCATCGGCTGTATTATTTTAGCAACATCTAACTCGTGATTTAGGTAGGTACCTAGTAACGAGTACGGGGTTAGGTACTAACCTACGGAGGGTCTGCGATTCACATAATATGTATAGAATAGTACATAATTGTTACATTATATATACGGGTTATCTATACAGAGAGCTGTGATCTGTAACAGATGGGTATTCTGTACAAAATAATAAACCGTTGTGCAGGGATTTGCAGCGCCTTTTCTCAACCGATGGCAGTTTTGAGTAACCATACCTCGGTTTCATAAAAAAAAACTCAAATTACTAAAATTCTGATGTGGATACCTCAACTCACTTCCAAAACACAAGACCCTTTGGTATTTACCTTCAAAATACTAAACTCTGGCTCAAATTACAGTTGAGCCATCCGTTCCGACTGCTGCAGGCCGAATTCTACGAGATAGGACAACTTACAATATTCCGGAAGGTTTTGCAAGATGTTTTTGTTGGAGTCACTCCAGCGATCTACCGACATAGGTTTGCTAAGTTCTACAACTACGGGTAACTCCCCCCCCCCCCCTCCCATGTTTTTGATAATTATATTTATTCCTTTGAGAAACTCGTCGAGTTCTCGATGTTTTGGCACCGGCGTAAATTCGGAGTTTGTCTGGAAAAACGTTTTGACTTCTTTACTTCGTTTTATTCAAGCTTCCCCCTCGGCCTGACACTCTTCGAAATCAGCCGTTTTGTGCTACCTGTTGCTTCTTCAACCTGAGCGGAAAAATTAGGGTTAAGCAGTGACAACACGGTCGTAGCTCGCGCCCGAGTATATTTCATGCTCTGAATTAAACAGCTTCTAGAATGTCACATAAAAAGCACATTTGACCGCTTAACTGAGCAAGAATTTCCGAACAGCACCAGAGCAATATTTTCAAAACTCCGTCTGTAATATGACAGTGTATTTCATTACGTAATAATTTAAGGGTAGATTCCTCCTTTCCATAATGAATGTGACCTCATCTAAAAGGGAATAACCTCGGAACAGGGCTAACACAACTGTGCACCCAAGGTTGAGATTTCTCTGTCTAAAGACCGCCTGGGGTATAATTAGGTTGACACCAAAGGCTTCTCTGCCTTATTGTTCTCGAGACGTTATTAGCTCCACGTAAATAATTAATAGTGTTGAGGAGTTACGTTGCAAACGAGCTATTAATAATTTCCACCTTCCGAAGATTAATAGTTTTCCTTCAACTGCCTTTAATCATCATTTTGCTTCTAAAATTTTTTACTCTTTCGCGAACCAATTTGTTCGGTGGTTGGATACCTTTCCTTGCACAGTCTCTTTGATGCACCATTCCGCTGGTGAACTTCATCATTATTCATTTCGCTATTCTCCGCCAAAATACACAGCATGACTGGAGAAGTATGCGATGGACGCAGCACCTGACTTTCTACTTTTTACTACTTCTTTGAGCCCGCTTGGTGTTGAGAGCATTTCACACCACCAATTTTGCTATATCATGTTATATTACTGTCGAATGCGGTACCTACAACCAGAAGCGTGATCTTAAATAATGTAGATCGTAATAAGAGTAACGGTTTTTTTTAAATGGGTTTCTGCTATTGTAGATGTGCAAAGTTCTTCATGAACCACGGGTGAGTGATGTGAATCCGTATTATGATTCGTCGGTGATTTTGTCAAGGTAGTTATCAACGATTTGTTGGTTTCTCTATTTAGCTTTCTTATCTTCGTATTCCGATTTTCAAGGACTAAGACACTGTAACGTCGCTGTTTCTGGCGTCATGTCTGGTAGGTGAAGCCCCGCCTGTTCCTCTTCCTCGAAGCGATTAGGTATGCTTTTATTTTCCCATATTTATCGAAAATGTTTACCTACCACATTTGAACTACAGCATAGTTCATACTTGTAATCAAAATATATTTTATTCTGAGCCTAAACACAAAACAGGTCGCTCCATGAACCCGACTGGTATTCACGTGGAGCAACAACTTATTGGGATAACCAAAGTGAAATATAAGTACACTTGGGGTAACCCTTGAGTTCCTGTCGAAAGCGTATTAGCAACACAAAGCTCGCGTTTCCCTTTCGAGCTGCACTGAGGGGGATTAATAAATAATTATAGCAGAAGTTGAAGCTTGGAGATTTGTTGCTGCTCCACCTGCTCAGGAAGTCACAACAACCAGTCGCAACACCGCAACAGCGCTACTCGTGCTCTCTCCCACGGAGGAACTTGATTCAATACTTTTTCACAGTGTGGCATCTCCTGAGTGATAACACATTATTTGTATCACGTTCAGCGATCTGGGTGGATGAATGACGTCAAAATCCCTTTAAAAAATTCCTTTACAGCTTCGAGGAAATTGACTAAAAACACTCTCTTCGAGACAGGAAAACGGGCAACATGATGACGACTCGAATTAAAGGTCTCTTCGTCCTTCTCACTGCAAGGGAAAGCAAAAACGACTTTTATCAGAGCCTAACGTATGCCATCCCAAAGATGAGCCGTTTCAACAAATTCGCAGTTTTCATCAGGAGAGAACCGAGGTGAAAAGACAGACAATTTTTCCTCCTTCAAGCATTACATTCGAGCTCAGAAAATGTTGGAGTTTAACAAATAGTACATACTACCTATAAAATTGTCCTGAACACCTCCAACAAATTTACTGAAATAAAACAACTTTTGGATAGCATAACTTGGGCTGGAATTGCAGTCTTCGATTCTGAATGTCAGCATATTGCCCGTTTGTTACTCTTTAAATGAGATTTTGGGAGTTCAAATAGGTTAAAAATAAAAAAATTAATAAATAATAATTTTTGCCAGTTGTTACAAACTTCAAACATCAGCTCTCCATTTATTTAGTTGGACTGGTGGCGCGCCAGTGGTGCAGAAATCTCGCTGAGGTGAGGGTGGAAAGATGATGTCTTCTCATTATTGAAAGATTTTATTGGGAAGACCACCCTCCCACCCTCAACCTTTATTTAGGATCGTTTTTCGATTATTGATTGGATTGATTGATTCGATTGATTTTTCCATGATTTGAAATGTAAAAATAACGTGGGGTTGGTCGTCAACTGAAGGAAGTCAGAGCTCAAAAAACGCGTTTTTCGATATTTGGAACGATTTTTGATTTCAAACAGATTCGACGGAACTTTTTGAGAAGGGAAGGGTCTTCTGGGGCACTCTGTATGAGCGCTATATACGAAATGTACATAACAAAACCAACTTTACCCCAACTCCTTATCGTTAATAAGAACGCTCCTCGTGAATCAGAAAATTGATTGCTGTAATTAATATACAGTTCGTTCATAGATACTACCACGCTAATTCCAAACTACAATGGAAATTACCATCACAACTCACTGATTGACGGTGTAGATACCCTGAACGTGCCTCCACCTCGAGTCTACTTCAGGATTCAACACAGTATCTGAAGATACAAACTCACCTAACTTCGTTAGGAGAAACTCGTTACTTCTTCCCGAACTAATAACTGAGTTACTCGTGTTTTGAGGAAGAGAAATTGAACCAATATAGAGTGAGGCCTCGATTGTTCGGTGGTGCAGAACGATTTCGTTAGAAGAACTACATTTATTACAGGAAACCTCGGCAGTAAATAAAAGGAATGCAGTATTGACCACATGAGCGATTTTCGGAGTAACGTAAAGTTAGCTCACAATGTGTCAACATCTGTGTTGGTGAGGGCTTGCAGGAGTCTGCATCAGCTCAAAAAGTCCGCTATCGCAACTGAGGCCAACTCATAGTACGCAACATCTACCTCGGTGATTACTGAATTAAAATTTTTTTTCATCCACATAAACTTACAAAATTTAAAATTTAACAACCTTTTTATGAGAATTGTTTTAAGCACCTAATTATTGGACACTCGAATTTGAAACTTTTTTTTTAAGTCGCTCATCTTCCCACTTGCCACTACTAACGTTCTGGCTGTTTTTTTTTTGTTTTTGTTTTTTAATCTCGTACCCATGGTCCGATACTGTCCGGGAGTAGGCGTATTTTAGGCAACCGTATTCATGAAATTAACTCAAATTTAATTTCATTCCACGACTGCAGATCCTTCAACTTGATACGCGCCAGACCCATCCCTTTGGATGAACTACTCAATAAAGAAAACTCTACTAAACTGGTCAACCCTCTCCGCCTATAATGATTTCTTCGAAAGTGCCTCAAAAATTAATTAGTTATTTTAAATCGAATGAAAGTTGAGGAATGCGTCACAGGGAATTTACTACAAAATTAACAATGAACCGAAACCAATATTTTCCCAGGCACATACACAACAAGTCAAGTAATTTATTGCTATCCTTCAAATATAAAGTTTCCATAATATTCCAAGGAACACTAATAGTTATTTCTCACCAAAAGTATTGGATAATCCAATCATTATTGTTCGGTGCTGTGAATAAAAGGAGCTAAAATGAAAAACAGAGGTTTTTGTGAGGGGGGTAACGACTTTTTAAAAAGAAACTCCGAACTTTCCTTCCAGCTTTTTCACAATCCGCAAGAAAAGATCTTCTTTTGAAGTTTTCCATAACGTCCCATCCTACCGACAGTGCCAACCCTTGTACGTCCTTTTCATTCAGTTTCTAAACTTTTCAATGGCTCTTCAATGGCTGCTCTACTGCATCTCTTCATCCCATTTTCCCTATTCACGAGAGCTGTATCATTGAATAAAATTATCACATCGAATACATTCTCTGAACTGGTTTGATAAAAATAATAGTAGACATGATCATGATGGCAAACAATCATTAGTATCATATTCTGGAATTAGTGAACAAATAGGTACTTACCCAACAAACACAGTTGCGAAAGGAGTTTTCACTTACCTGTAACAAACAAAATAGATTTATGTCGTTACATTTGAATTCGAACAATACGTCGAATTTGCTGTTGATACTATTTCACTACTGCAGTCAAGTTACAGTAAGTCAGTTCAATCATTTACCTCAACTGCTCACCTTTGCTTATATTTATATAACTATAATAATGATGGTATTAGCGGTGATCCGCACGTCCTTGCCAACAACACAATGCCAAAATAGCACACTGGTTGGTGGCGGATTGATTGGACATTCTACAAGGTCAGGCCAAGTTATCTGCTTAACACACCCTCGTTTGTATTGGATTTCTCTCGTCTCTGGCACAACTAGTAATCGACCTTCACAGACTTGGAAAAATATCGAAAAGCCTTCTCGGCTATGATGCAGGTAAACGCAAACACCGTGCTGTTTTTGGACATTATGCACTGAAACTTCGAGGGTTCGGTTTTGAGCCTCCACAGCGCCAGAGGGGCGCCACGGTGTCGGCTATTGTATCTTTAATGCAAAGAACAAGCAATTTTGGTTCTTTGAATAGTTTAGTCGGCACATTTCTTATGAATTCACTCAATTCTTCTGTATTGTTTCAGGCGCCATAAGGAAACTAATGCTCTTATGACTTCAAATTTCGCCATCCTGAATCCTACAATTCGGACTACCTACACACAAATCTCAAGCGCTGCCCATCAGAATCAAGGTTAGCTACGTGAAGAAGAAGAAGGCTGTCTCAGCGCCAACGTTCCAATAAATCCGGGCTGCCATTGATCCGGTGATTTGCGTTAAACCATCGAAAAATTCCGTATTGAAATATCAAAAGCAAGCCAATTTATAGGCTTAAACCAACGCTTCTGAAAGAACTTTTCACGACTCCCCAATGTGAAGGCGACCTCCGAACTCCATCGAAGCGAATAATTTCCTCTATTTAGAAAAAAAAGCGAAAAGTCGATGAAGATGAATAAGTCTCCCATTGTAGAACTTCAGTCCTTTCTTGGAAAGTGATCATTCTCTTTTTTTTCGAATACGAGAGAAAAAACTCATTTTCCCCCATTAAATTTCGATCAGCCGAAAAAGTGGGGAAAGTGCGAATCTCGCGGTTTGAAAGGGGGGTTACGGTCAGGTGAATACCAAATGTTGGATGAAGGGCACCTGAATTATGGCCCACCCCAGCTCTCGGAGCTTCCTCTCGATCCGCCTTCAGTTTCTCGGACGTGTTTTTCGCTCTGCCAACACCTTGCATGCATCAATGGGATGATTTTCTGAGCTCGCCCCTCTAGCTAAATGCTGAAAAAATCTGACAAATGAGAGAATATGGCTGGAATCTTTATTTCCTATGCATCTGAGTACGAAGAGAGTTGAGAAGTACATTCATTAAATTAATACTTCAAATTTTCTTCAGAGAATGCAAACTCAGAACTAGTAAGTGCCATTTTTTGAGAGCGACTGATTACAAGATTCCCCAACGACTATGTATATATGATACATACGTATATATAATACGTCCATATAGGACGGGAAAATATAAATAAGCAAAAGGGAACTTTTATCAGGACACAGTGCTCGGAAATTCATATTTAGATGGGTAGACAGATAAACGGAACTTTAATCGGGGAACCTTCCACGGAATCTTTGTGAATTATAGTTTTTCCTGAGCTGAACTGAAATGAAAGCCAGCACTGGACACTTCCAGAGCAGCGTAACGGAATTTGTTTAGAATTGAACTCTTATCAAGAGATTATATTTCAATAATCTCTGAGCCCTGACCGATCTCTTTCCGGGCGATGGAAGATTCGGCCCAGACCCCTAATACCTGTAGAAGATTCGGCCCAAGCGGATTAGAGACCCTCCGGTCAGTGGAAAATTCGGCCCAAACAAAATATTACCTGAGGTTTAGGTATTGGGGAGTGGAAAATTCGGCCCAAAGGAACTGTTACTGTTTATACGTATATTTAGAGATCGTCACAGGAACATATTTATATAATTGTCACAGTCAAGTTTTCTTAATACTAGAATAACAAGGTTAAGTCAAAAGTGACTATCGTCAAACGTCAAACCGTACATACATTCGGCGCATAATGGTGGCTTACTCTGGCCATAAAACCAAATGGTGTAAGGGCCCCTGCGAGGTATTTGTCGAGTTGCCCTGAGAGGAACTCCTGTCTTTTCTTGGTATGAGAGTTTTTTGTATGTGGGGTATCTGAGCAACTATTTATTTTTATTAAAACTTCTTTTTGGTACTCAAGAAGTTGACGAGTGAAGCTGAATATGTGCCGATGAGGACTAGGGAAGTCAAAGTGCGAGTGGAAGGATTCACAAGCATTAGTTGTTCGCAGGTTTGCATTACAACGGTCAACTGAGCACCTGTCGAGTCAAGAATGTGACGATGAACTCATCATATCAACCTATTTTTCATAAGTTATAACTTATAACAGTATAACTTACCGCCAACCAATTTCTCCACTCGCCAAATCGCGACGCTTCTTAAACTTGATTATTTTTTTCGGGTCGGAGACATCGACGATCTCTAACATCACACTTCCCCTTTCACTTATCACTGGTGGGACAGACAACTGCTCCATTGCTACTGAGAATCATGGGCCGAGTTTTCCATACGGCTTATCGCCCGACTCGAGAGAGGGGAAGTTGTTTACCTGCGATAATCCGAGGAGTAATTATCTCTTCGGACTTGGGCCGAATCTTCCACCGCCCCTCTTTCCATCATCCATAATTTAGCCAGTTTTTTGGGATTTTAAACTTTATTTAGGGTTTCGCTACTAAATACAAAATAGCTTTTTAAAAATAATTTTTCTTGATGGATATACAAAATTCGTAACTAACTGAATCGGAAGAATGAAATGCCTCAATCAAGTTTGAAATGAATATTTGGTTGTTGACGTTATCAGCAACAAGTAGAGTATGTGAAACTAATAAATATTCTGCCTTTCCAGTTCTTTTTCAGGGAATATCAGATATATCACCTGATGTGGGTATCCTTCGAGAATCCAACGTCTTGACGAGGATTTTCCCCCGCGGATCTGAAAATGAGTGGAAGTCAGAAGCAGATGAACAGCTCGGGAGACCTTCGTTATTTTTGACGCTTGAAGAGCAAACAGGTGAAAATACGGGGGAAAGCGACGAATTGAGTGAGGGCCGTCCGGGGCGGCTACGTGACGTGATCCCTTAAACCAAAACCAAAATATCCTCCCCATGTTATTTGGCCAATAACCCCCTCCGCCAAAGAAAAAGAAACCGATTTCGTTTTCTCTTCCACCCGAGTTCCCCCTTCACATAACAGGCCACCTAGAAAACATCGTAACCGAAGGAATATACGCGACTTCCGTTCGTTGAGTGTAACCACAACTTATGACCGCGGATTATTATTTTTGGCGGAGAGACTGAATCCTCTTTGGCACAAATTCAGGAGGATTACATACGAGTTTCTTCCCAATAATGGCGTCGCTGCGACTGACGCCGAGGTAGAATGTGTTACCATGCATTTCCTTCTCATCAGGAACTTCCATCCCAAAGAAACAAGGAGTCACATGAACGACTCCCTAAGGAGCAGTTTAGGCCTGTAAAGTTGTAACGGAAAATAGGGGTTTGAAGGAAAGGCTCGTAGCTGCAACAGTCTAATGTGTAGGATCTGAAGGAAACTCTACCTGATTATGTGGTGAACACACCGCATCTCATGTTATACAGGTTGGATGAGGGTTTCACGTCACGTTAGAAGCAGTCCTCAGCTTGTTCTCAAGGCATAGGATCGAAAGGAAATGGAAATAACAAGACATACCTACTGAGACTTTCCATAATGTCTTTGGTGCCAACAACTCGATAGAACAGTTCGGAATGAGTTCACATTCTCGAACGAGAGGGGAAGAAACCGAGTGTAATTTTGTAGTCTCTTAATCCCAACAAATTACAGGGAAGGGGCTCGCCGGTCTCTGACAGGAGCATAGTATTGATAACAAACATACAAAGAAGTGTCCACTTAAGAGAGCATTGAAAAAAAATAAGCGCAGCAGAAGTCTTAACATACACCTGTTTAAAACACAATTTTTATTGGCACTTGAAATACAAGAAAAACATTCAGGGCATAAAAAATAAACTTGCTTAATTATAAAATTCGACCTGTTCAATTTTAAACCTGATTCAAGCCCAGCTAAGAGAGATGAGTTTCTATAGCACCTTCTCAAATATTCCATGGTAGTAAAAACGCTGCAATTATTACATAACGGTTCTGCGTGCAATTACTCTGCGTAATTCGTAAGAACAGCCTATCAACATAATCGAAAATAACCATCATTCTTCTAATGAAATAATAATATCACGGAACAAAAACTCGATTTCATACAGCCATGTGGGATTATAATCAGCTGTTCTCTAGCAATATCTGGGCTGGGATTTTATGCATACCGTACGGTTCACACTCACGTTGATGAAGATTTTCTATTCAAACATCCAGGACTTACTGATAACGAACGGCTCGACGTACAATCCTCCAAATAATCCAAAATTTCGGAATACATTAAATACTCTTTGTCCTGGTACCCCTCAAATTCTTACATTTACCACTCCTATGTAATACCTAAAAGATTTAACCAAATAAACGAAGGGAAAGAGTGAGGCCGAGGGGAAAAATCCATCGACCGTCATCGTCCCTCAACGGCTGTAACGGCTGGTGATGGCCGGGTGGAAAGGCGCCTTTATAAGCAGCCCTGCTAGTCCAGCTCCTCATTCAACCGACCACTCTCCGACTTGCGACTTCTCTCTCACGCCCTCTCTCTCTCTCTCTCTCTCTCTCTCTCTCTCCTACCCTTAAGTAAGGAAAGTACCGCTCAATGCGTACGGACAGAAATTGTTTGTATTCAATTTGCGATTCTATGTACCTTGAAACGCAAACAATCGAATTTTGAGGGGGGGGGGGGTTGTTTTAATAATAAACCAAAATGATAAATTGCATGACTTCATAACCATAACTACCTATACCACACAGTTACAATAATTAATTATTGAAAAGCATTTGTAAGTGCATAACTAAACCAGGCAGTTTATGCTGTGATCAATTAGGTATCATTAGGTCACTCTCAAATAAATTGCCACTTGGCAATCCGAAAAACTGAGTTTTGTAGGTATGTTTTGCTTTTGTAGAGCATAGGAAAACTCCGGGCTGCTGGCACATATGAAACACGTAGCTCGAGTTGCACTCGTTTAGTCGGCAGAAATGGGCAAAACTGAGAATTGTGTAGTTTTTGGAGTTGCAGCAGGCAGCTATTGAGCCATTTTTGGTACCAACAGGAACATGGGGTATATATTCGGGATTGGGTCGTACTTTTGTCCCTTTTCGCCGCACTGTGTTACAGGCAGTTGAGGAAAACCTTTACGTGGAGCTGTAATATGCTGTATAATTATTATGGCCTGCAACACCTATTTGGGAATAATTATTAAAATAGATAAGTGAAAGCAGTCTGTAACCCCAAAAGAAAAACGCTGCAAAGTCCTTGTCACATGGGTTTATTATTCTATTGGACATACCTACAGAAAGGTTGGCTGTTCATTAATTGTTTCTTTCATGCGTAATAATCGAAATAGCTACTTCTGATGGTTTCCATTAATTTTGGCCCCCAAAACACAAATTAGGTACGCTCTTTTTTTTCTTTTTTTTTAAACTATCTTTGATCATTGGTAGTGCCATTTAATCGTCTTGATCCACGTGTTGACACTTTTCCTAGTGTTATTCTACAAATTGATGGTGATTTCAGACGATTTCCTAGGTTTTTCACTCATAAAAAATCAATTCTGGGAGCTGAACATTTGGTAGAACTCAATTTTCCACTCTTTGGTCAAAATCGACTTCATATTCGGTCTTCTCGTCCCCAAAAACATAGAAAACGATATCTCAGAAGCTCATGTTACCAATATGTTGCTAAAACGTAAAAAGTACCTATTTTTACACACATTTTCACTCATAACACCCCTGGGTATATTCCGATCGGGCTGAAAAGTTTCGGGACACAACTAGGGCCCAAATGGAGCATGTGTGCGAAAGAACGATTTTTTTAGACCGAAAATGAAGCCTGTACACGTGATACGGCGGACGGCGTACGGCGGACGGACATTGCATTTTTGGAATCTATGCACCTTGAAACGGAAAAGAAAAAAGTTTGAGGGGGTGTTATAAAAATTTTTTGCTGAGCGAATACATAGGTGTATTATTCACAGAATAATAAACCAAAAACCGATGTCTTGAAGGGGTACTATGGTGAACTGATGTGAGACCATTCAGGTTTTGAGTGGCGTAAGGAGGAATTGCGGTGAGGGACAGAGGCTTTCGTGTCTACCTAGAGCGAAGTTGTTCCCGAACGTTTGGGGCGAGGGGATCAGGATTACCGACAGGGATTAGGATTACCCTACAAGGCTTCTGAATGACTGTTGGACATAGGGCAAAGGGATTGTTTGGGGGAGAGGGGAACAGTAGTTTAGACGAAAGAGGGTCAATCCCGAGCAAATTCTGCTATAAGACTTGAGGGAAGTCGAAAGGGGACGGAGGTGGAATCCCAACCAAGTTTGGAGTTGTTGGGCCCCTAAGGAAAATAACATGGCGAGAAGGAAGAAGCGGTTGGAGAGGGGTAACGCAGGCTCCCACATTACGGGAACTGGATGTTGGAGAAACATAGCAAACGCACGGAAGGCGAGGGGAAGACAACCACTTGGGTCGTTAATGAAGACAAGCTCCACCGCCACTTGAGCCACTCACTTCATTGAGTACTCTAACTCGGGGGGGCCACGTAGCGCCTTCGCATTACATTTAATAATTCCCATCTCAACCCAGATTCTCCAATCTGCATTACTGGAATTTACCTGCGTTCCCTCTTTGATAGCCTCTTGAAACCCTCGAACAAGAGTACTGGATGGGAACTAAATCACTCTGGAAACCCATTTCAAAATAAAACATCATCCTGTGTGTAGAGTAATGCATGCATTACAGTGGACGTCCCTTATGGCGGTGTAAAGATCGCTCATTGCAGACCGTTTGGAAGTATATATGAGTAACTGATCCACGATGATGATGAATACAATGTGCAATTTAATTATCTGATTTCGTACTACCTATTGTTTCTTAGATACCTATGTCGTATGGCAGCTTGAGAATACGAGCAGCAGACAAAAGGTTTGCAGAAAATCCCGCGTTCTCCAAGTCGAAACCCCACGCATTTCCAGCATTAACCCCCCCACTTCTAAAACCCCCCCACGCATTTCCAGCATTCCCCCACTTCTAAAAGTGAATTTCGAAATTCCGGCGACGTAGGGCACACACATATAGGGCGCGTGCGCACACACACACACGCGCGCGCGCAGACATAACATACACCTATGGTTATATTCCACGGATTTGGATTCAAGATGGTCTGAAACGGATTTGAATGTGGTTCTTTTCATCCTCGGCTGAGTGTTGTCCTCTTCCGACCAGATCAAGTACATAAGGATGTCTTTTACTACTGAGGGACGCCCTAAAAACTGGAGTTATTGAAAGGTACGAGGTCTATTTCTGCTAATACACGAAAAAACGCAAACAACACACCGTTATACCGGTTTCGGTGATTAAACCATCGCCAGTAACAAACAATAACGGTAAAAAAAAACACTGTAATACCAAAACCGGTATAATACATTTATTGCTTCCGAGTCTGCGAAGCAGCGGAAGCCTTGTGTTCACTTTCGTGAGCCAAAAAATTTTTGTCTTCAGAAATCAAAATTTCCACTTGCATTTTGCGTTTCAAAGCCTACTGAACAAATTTGGTTCCGTGTCTGTCGGTCTGTGAGTCTGTGAGTCTGTGAGTCTGTGAGTCTGTGAATCTGTGAGTCTGTGAGTCTGTCCGCATTTCCTTGTTACAGCCATAACTTCCACGATTTTGAATTGATTCAGCTCAAATTTTGAGGGATGGTGCGGATAAGGCCCCTTGAGGTCCCATACAAATTTCAACATGATTGATCCAGCGGTACGCCCTCCGCATGCGCTAACGTTAAATTCAACAAACACGCATAACTTTCACAATTTTGATTCAATTTCGCTCAAATTTTCAAGGGTTGTTTGGACAAGGCCTAGTGAGTTCCAGTATGAATTTCAGCATGATCGGACCCTCGGTGCGCCCTGCGCATGCGCTGGCGTGAAATAGATTCAATTTCCTTGTTACAGCCGTAGTAACCAAAGATTTCACCCAATTTCAATGTAATTCTCAGGGATTAAGCGGGTAGGGCCCATTGAGGTCCCATATAAATTTCAACATGATAGAGCCAGCGGTTCGCCCTGCGCATGCGCTCTGTCTGTCTGTCTGTCCTTCTATGCACGGCCAAACGGCTCGACGGATATCGACCAAATTTGGCACGAATATCCAGTAGGCTCCCAAGTTGTGCGACGTCGCGTTTTCAATTCCCTGACCATAGCGGAACTATGGTCGACCATGGTCAACTCCTGAATGGCTTGACGGATATCGACCAAATTTGGCACGAATATCCAGTAGGCTCCCAAGTTGTGCAACGTCGCATTTTTAATTCCCTGACCATAGCGGAACTATGGTCGACCATGGTCAACTCCTGAATGGCTTGATGGATATCGACCAAATTTGGCACGAATATCCAGTAGGCTCCCAAGTTGTGCAACGTCGCATTTTTAATTCCCTGACCATAGCGGAACTATGGTCGACCATGGTCAACTTCGTTAATTGAAATGGTAACCCCTATTTTTTATCGCGTATTCGTAATCTACGTGAAATTCTATCTACGATCGACCCTTCGGACTACCCCCGCGGTCGACCATAGCGCATCCATGGGCCCCTCCATGGTCGAATCCCGAATTGCTCAACGGATATCGACCAAATTAGGCACGAATATCCAGTAGGCTCCCAAGTTGTGCAACGTCGCATTTTTAATTCCCTGACCATAGCGGAACTATGGTCGACCATGGTCAACTTCGTTAATTGAAATGGTAACCCCTATTTTTTATCGCGTATTCGTAATCTACGTGAAATTCTATCTACGATCGACCCTTCGGACTACCCCCGCGGTCGACCATAGCGCATCCATAAGCCCCTCCATGGTCGAATCCCGAATTGCTCAACGGATATCGACCAAATTTGGCACGAATATCCAGTAGGCTCCCAAGTTGTGCAACGTCACATTTTTAATTCCCTGACCATAGCGGAACTATGGTCGACCATGGTCAACTCCTGAATGGCTTGACGGATATCGACCAAATTTGGCACGAGTATCCAGTAAGCTCCCAAGTTGTGCAACGTCGCATTTTTAATTCCCTGACCATAGCGGAACTATGGTCGACCATGGTCAACTTCGTTAATTGAAATGGTAACCCCTATTTTTTATCGCGTATTCGTAATCTACGTGAAATTCTATCTACGATCGACCCTTCGGACTACCCCCGCGGTCGACCTTAGCGCATCCATGGGCCCCTCCATGGTCGAATCCCGAATTGCACAACGGATATCGACCAAATTTGGCACCAATATCCGGTAGCCTCCCAAGTTGAACGTAGGCGCATTTTTAATTCCCTGACCATAGCGGAAATATGGTCGACCATGGTCAACTCCTGAACGGCTTGACGGATTTTGATAAAATTGGGCACAAATACCCGGTAGGGTATGGGATTTTTCCGTCGTTTGTTGGTTCCACGATACTGCGTACAGCGAATCTCGGATAGCGAGTGAAGCGAGCGGTCAGGCTAGTTATGTATAATGGACGTAATGTATTATTGGTGTCATGTTATGTATAATATGTATATTTCATGTAATATTATGTAATGTAATGTTATGTAATATGTATATTTAACGTTATGTAATGTTATGTTATGTTATGTAATGTTATGTAATATGTATATTTAACGTTATGTAATGTTATGTAATGTAATGTAATGTAATGTAATGTAATGTTATGTTATTTTGCTTCCGAGTCTGTTCTATTTTATAATGGGTCACTCTGATTGTGACGAGGAAGCTCCTGTGCCATCACCTTGGCAGTGTATTTTTTGTTGCTGCGCTTTCCGTGTAGGTATTAGATGAAATAGACACCCTTTCAATAACTCCCATTTTTGCTTCCGAGTCTGCGAAGCAGCGGAAGCCTTGTGTTCACTTTCGTGAGCCAAAAAATTTTTGTCTTCAGAAATCAAAATTTCCACTCGCATTTTGCGTTTCAAAGCCTACTGAACAAATTTGGTTCCGTGTCTGTCGGTCTGTGAGTCTTTGAGTCTGTGAGTCTGTCCGCATTTCCTTGTTACAGCCATAACTTCCACGATTTTGAATTGATTCAGCTCAAATTTTGAGGGATGGTGCGGATAAGGCCCCTTGAGGTCCCATACAAATTTCAACATGATTGATCCAGCGGTACGCCCTGCGCATGCGCTAACGTTAAATTGAACAAACACGCATAACTTTCACAATTTTGATTCAATTTCGCTCAAATTTTCAAGGGTTGTTTGGACAAGGCCTAGTGAGTTCCAGTATGAATTTCAGCATGATCGGACCCTCGGTGCGCTCTGCGCATGCGCTGGCGTGAAATAGATTCAATTTCCTTGTTACAGCCGTAGTAACCAAAGATTTCACCCAATTTCAATGTAATTCTCAGGGATTAAGCGGGTAGGGCCCATTGAGGTCCCATATAAATTTCAACATGATAGAGCCAGCGGTTCGCCCTGCGCATGCGCTCTGTCTGTCTGTCTGTCCTTCTATGCACGGCCAAACGGCTCGACGGATATCGACCAAATTTGGCACGAATATCCAGTAGGCTCCCAAGTTGTGCAACGTCGCATTTTCAATTCCCTGACCATAGCGGAACTACGGTCGACCATGGTCAACTCCTGAATGGCTTGATGGATATCGACCAAATTTGGCACGAATATCCAGTAGGCTCCCAAGTTGTGCAACGTCGCATTTTTAATTCCCTGACCATAGCGGAACTATGGTCGACCATGGTCAACTCCTGAATGGCTTGATGGATATCGACCAAATTTGGCACGAATATCCAGTAGGCTCCCAAGTTGTGCAACGTCGCATTTTCAATTCCCTGACCATAGCGGAACTATGGTCGACCATGGTCAACTCCTGAATGGCTTGATGGATATCGACCAAATTTGGCACGAATATCCAGTAGGCTCCCAAGTTGTGCAACGTCGCATTTTAAATTCCCTGACCATAGCGGAACTATGGTCGACCATGGTCAACTCCTGAATGGCTTGACGGATATCGACCAAATTTGGCACGAATATCCAGTAGGCTCCCAAGTTGTGCAACGTCGCATTTTTAATTCCCTGACCATAGCGGAACTATGGTCGACCATGGTCAACTTCGTTAATTGAAATTGTAACCCCTATTTTTTATCGCGTATTCGTAATCTACGTGAAATTCTATCTACGATCGACCCTTCGGACTACCCCCGCGGTCGACCATAGCGCATCCATGGGCCCCTCCATGGTCGAATCCCGAATTGCTCAACGGATATCGACCAAATTTGGCACGAATATCCAGTAGGCTCCCAAGTTGTGCAACGTCGCATTTTTAATTCCCTGACCATAGCGGAACTATGGTCGACCATGGTCAACTTCGTTAATTGAAATGGTAACCCCTATTTTTTATCACGTATTCGTAATCTACGTGAAATTCTATCTACGATCGACCCTTCGGACTACCCCCGCGGTCGACCATAGCGCATCCATAAGCCCCTCCATGGTCGAATCCCGAATTGCTCAACGGGTATCGACCAAATTTGGCACGAATATCCAGTAGGCTCCCAAGTTGTGCAACGTCGCATTTTTAATTCCCTGACCATAGCGGAACTATGGTCGACCATGGTCAACTCCTGAATGGCTTGACGGATATCGACCAAATTTGGCACGAGTATCCAGTAGGCTCCCAAGTTGTGCAACGTCGCATTTTTAATTCCCTGACCATAGCGGAACTATGGTCGACCATGGTCAACTTCGTTAATTGAAATGGTAACCCCTATTTTTTATCGCGTATTCGTAATCTACGTGAAATTCTATCTACGATCGACCCTTCGGACTACCCCCGCGGTCGACCTTAGCGCATCCATGGGCCCCTCCATGGTCGAATCCCGAATTGCACAACGGATATCGACCAAATTTGGCACCAATATCCGGTAGCCTCCCAAGTTGAACGTAGGCGCATTTTTAATTCCCTGACCATAGCGGAACTATGGTCGACCATGGTCAACTCCTGAATGGCTTGATGGATATCGACCAAATTTGGCACGAATATCCAGTAGGCTCCCAAGTTGTGCAACGTCGCATTTTCAATTCCCTGACCATAGCGGAACTATGGTCGACCATGGTCAACTCCTGAATGGCTTGATGGATATCGACCAAATTTGGCACGAATATCCAGTAGGCTCCCAAGTTGTGCAACGTCGCATTTTAAATTCCCCGACCATAGCGGAACTATGGTCGACCATGGTCAACTCCTGAATGGCTTGACGGATATCGACCAAATTTGGCACGAATATCCAGTAGGCTCCTAAGTTGTGCAACGTCGCATTTTTAATTCCCTGACCATAGCGGAACTATGGTCGACCATGGTCAACTTCGTTAATTGAAATTGTAACCCCTATTTTTTATCGCGTATTCGTAATCTACGTGAAATTCTATCTACGATCGACCCTTCGGACTACCCCCGCGGTCGACCATAGCGCATCCATGGGCCCCTCCATGGTCGAATCCCGAATTGCTCAACGGATATCGACCAAATTTGGCACGAATATCCAGTAGGCTCCCAAGTTGTGCAACGTCGCATTTTTAATTCCCTGACCATAGCGGAACTATGGTCGACCATGGTCAACTTCGTTAATTGAAATGGTAACCCCTATTTTTTATCACGTATTCGTAATCTACGTGAAATTCTATCTACGATCGACCCTTCGGACTACCCCCGCGGTCGACCATAGCGCATCCATAAGCCCCTCCATGGTCGAATCCCGAATTGCTCAACGGGTATCGACCAAATTTGGCACGAATATCCAGTAGGCTCCCAAGTTGTGCAACGTCGCATTTTTAATTCCCTGACCATAGCGGAACTATGGTCGACCATGGTCAACTCCTGAATGGCTTGACGGATATCGACCAAATTTGGCACGAGTATCCAGTAGGCTCCCAAGTTGTGCAACGTCGCATTTTTAATTCCCTGACCATAGCGGAACTATGGTCGACCATGGTCAACTTCGTTAATTGAAATGGTAACCCCTATTTTTTATCGCGTATTCGTAATCTACGTGAAATTCTATCTACGATCGACCCTTCGGACTACCCCCGCGGTCGACCTTAGCGCATCCATGGGCCCCTCCATGGTCGAATCCCGAATTGCACAACGGATATCGACCAAATTTGGCACCAATATCCGGTAGCCTCCCAAGTTGAACGTAGGCGCATTTTTAATTCCCTGACCATAGCGGAAATATGGTCGACCATGGTCAACTCCTGAACGGCTTGACGGATTTTGATAAAATTGGGCACAAATACCCGGTAGGGTATGGGATTTTTCCGTCGTTTGTTGGTTCCACGATACTGCGTACAGCGACTCTCGGATAGCGAGCGAAGCGAGCGGTCAGGCTAGTTATGTATAATGGACGTAATGTATTATTGGTGTCATGTTATGTATAATATGTATATTTCATGTAATGTTATGTAATGTAATGTTATGTAATATGTATATTTAACGTTATGTAATGTTATGTTATGTAATGTAATGTTATGTAATATGTATATTTAACGTTATGTAATGTTATGTAATGTAATGTTATGTTATTTTGCTTCCGAGTCTGTTCTATTTTATAATGGGTCACTCTGATTGTGACGAGGAAGCTCCTGTGCCATCACCTTGGCAGTGTATTTTATTTGTTTTAAATTTTAGTACTTTATGAGCTAAAATGACATAAATACTGGTCCTAGGGTTCCTTATGGTACAATTCGTTCTACAGAGGTAGAGCGTCTTACGAATTCATCCTACTCGTATGTTCATAGCCGAGCAAATATTTCTTAACGCACCAACATTTCATAACGCAATTCGATCAAAAGCTGCAAACAGTTACACAATGGTAAATCATTTTCTGTACTGATGTTTCTTTCAGGGTCACCGCTCTGAGCGCAGAACCTAAGACCCGTGAATTCTACCTAATATTTTGTTGGGTATTGGACACAGTCGGTAAAAACATCGTAAATCTCTAGCGATAAGTTACAAAAATAATTTTTGAAAATAGTTATTCGAATTGCCTTCATTCACGACACTAAGATTTACCATATCAGAACAACACTCGAGTTCACAAAACCATGCGTAATTTGAAACATATCTTCCTCAGTATGAGAGTTGATTCGAAGTTCGATCCATGCTCACGTAGGTATCTCACAGAATTATAACAGTACCTACCTACCGACCTACTTCCAATAAGTACTCATGAGGTACAATCAATGAAACTAGTTAGGAAATTTCAAAAGGATTTGAGCGACACGTTAGGTGTCATTCTCGTTCATCTCAGTTGAGATGGCTCATGCGCTAAATGAACCCCACGCATCCCTGCATAATCACCAGTAACGTATTTATAGAACGAGTTGATCGGCGATTTCGCCCCTGATCACCAAGCGAGAGCACAGGCCAGAACAAACGCTGCAAATTCACCCACAAAGTTATATCATCTTCTGTACACATACTGTACAGTGCGCATTACCCTAGAAATGCATTTAACCACTGCTTTGTCACATACTATAATTAGTTATTACCTGTTTTATGTCATGAATTAATTAGTATTATCAACAATGAGAATGAAGTATGATGAATTATGATGATAAATACTGTGGGTAGGAGTGGTTTAGCCTCCATTTGGTCCTCCACAAACTTGATTCAAAATCCGTCAGTCCGACTGGTATCCGCATGTGCGAAGGCTATCCAGAAGCTACACTTCTGAGCAAATTTCAAGTGTGATCGAAATTTCAGGTGTTTTCATCTGTTTCGCAAAACTATTGGAATTTCTAAGAGAACGTTTGCGCATGGGCAGACGGAAGTTCAATTTGGAATTGCACAAATTTTATATGGAAACACCTGGACATCATCCAGCACGTGGCCCTCTCAGTTTCAGCTATTTTCTAGCACCTTCGGCGACACACGGAAGAACCCAGAATTTCGTATATTCATGGCCAGATTCGTATAAATGCGTTCCAGAGACCAAAAAGATGTAGCCTGCCTGAACATTCGAGGCTATACTAAGGCTTCGGCCGTTCCTGAGGGTGCTGGTCTAAGAAGTATACGCACCCTTCCAGAAAAACTTACGAGGTACGGTGAAGTGAAATTTTCTACCACTATAATACAAGTATCAACCCACGTACTTTTGTCTTTGTGAGTTCCCATGTTTTCTCAATGCCATTTACCCAGGGAGAAAAAAACTGCAAGTTATTACACAACAGTTTTTTAAATGATTCTGTAAAGATACTCCTTCTGCGTACATCACTGTTTTTTGTGGTCAATACCTACCACAGCTGATATTAATGCCGAACTTCTCGGTCCCAACAGACCTTAAATGGGACCTACAAACCGAAGTTCATGGTAACTAACGAAAGTAGGAAGTACGGTCAGAAATGTAATCCACTTTCTGATTCTATGTACCTTGGTACGCCAATCATCAAATTATAAGAGAAGGGTTTTTTTGTCGATTACAAAAGGTTCATAATTGAAAATACCTAATGAACCAAAACTGTCAGCCCAGGCAAAAACCCGAGGGTTGAATGGTTAAATAACTCGAAAACTAGAGTTATTTAACTAGTGAGTAGAGTCACTACACTGGGAACACGTTTGTCTCCAACTTTTCTTCCAACAGTTTGGTTCATAATAAAGAAAAATGTAAAACTCGACGCTGCGCGCTTCGCAAGGGAGCACCGCCCTCCTGGGCCCACAAACCAGTTTACCATTAATTGGCATTGATCAAAGATAATTTGAAAAAAAAGGAGCATGATTTGTGCTTTTGGGGACCAAAATTGGTGGAAACCATCTCAAATAGCTGTTTCAATTATTGCGCAAGAAAGAAACAATAAATGAACAGCAACATTTCTGTAGATACGTCCAATAGAATAATAAACCCATGTGACAAGGATTTCCTTTGAACTTAGGTATAACATAAAAATCTGAGCGAGGGTTGAACAAATGGTTTCTATTGACCAATTAGTGACATCACAAAGGAGGAAACCAGGCCAAATAGAACCACATGCGACAAGCAAGAAATCCTTGCACGGAAGGGGGTTTCATGCAACAGTGAGGACTTTGCCGGTTGGCGTAAAATATTTGCCAAAAGCGCTTTCAGTGGAACCCGGTTAGGCCGGCACCGAACAAATGGAAGCACATCAAGTTTTATGCGGTTCGCCGAGTGCAGGGAGGTCTGAAACACCAGGAAGGTCAGACCAGTGCAGGGTGTTTTGAATTATAGTCCTGCTCTGTGGGAGTTGAATTATTGATGCGGTAGACCCCGACCCGGGCGTCGTTCGTCACCGGTTGACGCACGAGCTAAGGGTTTCTTGATCCTCCTCGACCCACTGGTTAACGCCGATCCGCCTTGGCCTGTTTGTCAGAACAGTACTGTTATTACGGTCGCGATCCGGCTACTACGTCTAAAGTAGTCGAACAGTTCAAGGAACCATCAGCTCATGTCGAGGAAACATCGTGGGGCTAAAGGTAAAAGTACCCAAGTCCCAACCAATTTCACCCAACTGGGCAACTGGTAGCAACTGAGCGCAATGGTGGGGAAAAAATAAAATAAGTTGCCAATTATTACACAAGGGTTTATTATTTACCTGTATAGATGCCCCTTCTGCGTAGATCACCGTTTTCAGTCGTCAATACCCTCGAGCTCCCCCAGGAAAGCCCTAAATCGGGTAGTGGAGCCGGCCGGGGATGTGCTATTTTATACAAATCCACGGAATTCAATAAGTCAATAATTAATTATTTTGTTGTTACTCGTGAAGAATAAAATACCTATCAACAATATCCAGAAGAGCTCGAGAGAGGAGAGAGGGCTTCTATTTTTTTATTCCACTTTCGGATTCTACAATACCGTAAAGGAAACCATCAATGTTGAGGGAGCTACGATTTTTTTGGTGTATTATTTTCAATAATGAACCATTGGAATCGAGCATGAAAAAAAAAAATCTTACCCCCCCCTCAAAATTTGATGGTTTACGTTTCAAGGTATGTAGAATCCAAAACTGCAATAAAAATATTTCTGTCTCTCCGCCGTACGCCGTACGGGCCACTTTTCTTAGTTACCATGAAAAAAATTGATGAAATTCGGGTTATAGGTTCCGTTCGGCGTCTAGTTGGTCCTCGAAGCTCGACGTTACTGTGAGTCATCTCTAAGGGGTTCAAAATAGGGGTTGAAATTTTCAAAACGCCTATACCATTTTTTTACGTAAATATTTTTACGGTTTTAAATAGTTCTTGAACTTGCGAGTTTTTTAAGACCATCCGGAGCATCGTACGTCCAGCCGTTCGTTCACAGTAAGGCCCCGAAGTTTGCACCGACAGGCATTTTCGACTCCAGTTTGAATGAAATTGTATACAATTCAAACCAAATCTCGTAACCAGAGACGCGCCCACAATAGGAAATTTGGCAGAGATAAAATAATTGGTAGGGATCACCTGATTATATTGGCGGAGTATGAAGTCGAGTTGGTTGTTCTGTGATACCTATTATTTAATTTGAAAAATTAAATAATAGGTTGAAAAATTGCTGGGTTGTCACTCAAATTTAATGGGCGAGTTTTGCTCCGCGAAAAGTGCCGGAAAAAGTGGTAAGAAGTGTACAAAAGTGGACCATTCTCGGCAGAAACATTAACACGGGCGTGTTTCGTGATTTTCCTGATCGTCGTCGCGAGGGACAAAATTTTGCCGGACGAGGCTTTGCGAACGGTTGCGGACGAGCAGTTTGTGTTTTTCAAGTTCAAGTTCATAAACTCGGAATGGTGCGGTAGGTACAGATTCACCAGCAGGAAACTAGGTCCGCCAAAAGTGGTGTGGTACACAGGTTCCCCTCGTTTCTTTTAGGGGAGAAAAAAAAAAAAACATTGCCGGTTTTTGTTGTTGATTGTTTACATTGTATCGCGTAGTGAATTGCTAAGATGTCCCAAGATACATCACACGCATCGAGTGTAGACATCTTTGGAGGGACGCCTCGGCCCAGATTGACGTGCAATGGTTGCGGAAGGACATTCATTAGCCTCAACGGGCATCTGGCCAGGGCTCCAGCTTGCGCGAGCGCGTTGAACCAAGTTGCCAATCCACGAGATGCCAGCCTACCAGACGCCAGCACCACATCAGAGGCCGATACACCAGACGCCAGCCCACCAGCCTTAACAATGCTCGAAGAAGTGTACGGGGCTCCCTACATAAATCGGCCAGGAAGTCAGACTGGAGTCTGGTATGGAAGATGGGGGGACATAACAAAGTTGACAGGGAAGCAATATGACTTGCCCAATGGAGCAATGACGTGTCGATTTATCGACTTTCTAGCAAGTGAATTGGATGCACTAGTGGAGGGCACGCATCCCTCTGAGCGCGTGTTCGTGTACCTATCAGTCGTCCTCCAACGGGATAGAATGGTGAAGCAGGCCAAGGACATTCGAACACTCCTAGACCGAAGGCTCAGGCTATGGGAACAAGGGCACTATGACGTCCTATTACAAGAAGCTCTGACGCTAGACCGGAAATTAGTCAGCCGTGGGCGATCAAAGAAGGAATTCCTGATGAGTCCTGAACAGGTAATTAAGATATTCCACCGTCTAATGCTCCGAGGAAAAGTAAGAGAAGCAGTTCGCTGGCTCGAAGAAGGAGGAACATCGACCGTCCTTGCCCCAGAAATGCAAGTTGATGACCAGGGAAGAACGGTCCTTGATGAGCTTAGACAGAAACACTCGGACCCAGTGGTGCCTGACCCTTCATTACTGGTGGCACCAGATGGAGAAGACATGCCTCCTTTGTTGGGAGTACAAATCACTGAGGAACACGTGGAATTAGTAGCCAGGAAACTCCACGGAGGAGGAGGCCCAAGCGGCTCCACTGCTGAACAATGGTCTGACTTTTAGCGAATTTTCGAAGAAAAGGAAGCTATTGTTCTCGGTCCAAAATTTTTAAAACTCGAATTTCCGAAAGATTTTTATACCAAAATCCGTTTCAGACCATCCTGAATTCCCTGCCGAAAGACACCAAAAATTATATGTATATATATATATATTTATATATTTATATATATATTTATATATTTATATATGTATGTGTCATTCCAGACGATAACTCTCGAAAGAATTGAGATAAAAAGTTCAAATTTGCACGAAAAATCTGTCTTGGCAATCGACAGGCTAAGTTCGAAGATGGGCAGAATCGGGTCACCCTAAGGGGGAGTTTTGGGGAGTTTTAGGGGGGGAAAATTACCCATAAATTCCCAAAATGAAAAAGTCTGACAAGTGACACCTCATTTTAAAGGTTTTTGTACGCTGAACACGATGGTGAAATCAGAATTGCGATATCTCATTCCATTCTCAAACTGGAGCACTTTGAAGATGAAGGAACGTGGTTATTTCTTGAGATGTTCTTCCTGGTTCGCCTGCTCTAAATCTGATAACGGAATGGGATATCCCAATTCTGACTTCACCATCGTGTTCAGCGTTGGAAAATCTACAAACCGAGGTGTTACTCGGCAAAAAATGGAACAAAAAATTTGTTACGTACCCAATACCTACTCTTCTGGTATTCAAAACATTTTTGATTTCCACCTCCCCCTCCTTCCACCCCAAATTTTACTTTGCGTAAAACTACTCCTGTTTTAATTTTGTATGGTATCAAGTTGGGAAAACATTGACCGAAAATTAATTTTCAGAAAATTTTAGGCGGAGGAGGAAGATGCCGAAAACTTCGAAAATTCGCTCTTATAGCCATGCTGCATGACTGTGGTTTTTTGCTACGTTATGGCCGCCACAGCCTAAGGCTCAGGGGTTCAGTAGCAGCCCTTGCTAATAAATTGGCCAATCAAAGTGTTCCGTGGGAGTCAATTCAGGCTCTTGTTGCTGGTCGATTGGTAGCATTAGACAAAAATCCAGGGGTGCGCCCCATAGGAGTCGGGGAATGTTTACGGAGGATTCTTGGGAAAGTCATGGCTTTAGCGACTGGTGAAGATGTCACAGCAGCATGCAAGGAAAGGCAACTCTGTGGAGGTCTTGCTGCCGGCATAGAAGGGGCAGTGCACACCATGGACACGATGTTCTTGGAGAATTCCTCTTCAGATTCCAACTGGGGCCTTCTTCTAGTCGACGCAAAGAACGCTTTCAACGAGATGAACAGGGTAGCCGCTTTGTGGCAAGCAAGGGCTCTATGGCCAGGATGCGCCCAGTTTCTGTACAACACATATCGAGGACATGCTGAATTGGTTTTTCGTAGAAGTGAAGAAAGGCTACATAGTAGGGAGGGGGTAACTCAAGGGGATCCTCTTGCTATGTTGCTCTATGGCCTATCTACTGTACCACTGATCAACCAACTACAAAACTCCAGAGTAACCCAATGTTGGTATGCAGATGACTCTTCAGCCCAAGGCCAGCTTGCAGATTTAAGGGTTTGGTGGGATAAGCTTCAACAGCTGGGACCAGATTACGGTTACTTCCCTCAAGGCCAGAAGTCATACCTTGTTGTACACCCTGAGTGTGTGGAGACCGCGAGCTCCGTTTTTTCAGGCTCTGGTATAAGGGTTGTCACTGGCCGACGATTTCTGGGAGGTTATGTTGGAGAAGAGGGGATGAAACAAAGTTATCTGGACTCCAAAGTTGAAAACTGGGTTAGGTTGGTGGAAAAGTTGTCAGAAGCAGGGAAATCCCAACCCCAGTCTGCCTATGCCGCATATGTGAAATCCTTGCAATTTCGTTGGCAATTCCTACAAAGGGTAGCTCAAGGGAATGAGAACACCTATGTGAGCTTGAAAAGGGCCTGTAGGTCTTCATTCATACCAGCTCTTCTCAAGTCGGATGTAACACCAGAAGAGTGCGATTTGTTTTCCCTTCCTGTCAAGAAAGGTGGATTAGCCTTGACTGATCCAGTGGCTACCGCTCAATTACTCTTTGACACCTCACGAAGGGGAACTAGGATACTGGCTGAGGCAATTCCAGCGGGAAGTGGATCCAGTTTTGTCCTAGGAGACCATCTTGCCACATTGGGTGCTGAGAGGAAAGCCGCAATTTGCAAGAAGGATGAAGAGGCAGAAACGCTTCTTCATGAGATACTCACTGATTTTCCGGCAAACCGCAAGAGGGCAGTGGAACGCTCTATTCAAAAACTCTCTGGAAGCAGGTCGACAGGGTGGCTCTCGGTTCTACCAATAAAGAGGCTACACTTTGACATGTCCCCAACGCAGTTCAGAGATGCCCTTGCCTTGCGCTACATGCGCCCTCCAACGGATATCCCTTCAATTTGTGACGGGTGTGGGAGCAGGTTTTCCATAGGACATGCCATGAGTTGCAAGACCGGTGGACTAGTCACCTGGCGACACAATGAAGTGCGGGACGTGTTGGGGCAGATGATGGAGAGTGCCTGGGGCAATTGTGTAAGGGAACCAATCATCCAAGAAACTTCGGACACGCATCCTGGCCTCAGAGGTGATCTGGCGTGCCGTGGTGTTTGGGAGGTACAGAGGGAGGCATTGTTTGATATCCGTGTCACAGACACTGATGCTCCCTCTTACCTTCCACGCACTGTGTCCGCCATATTCAAGGCAGCAGAAGAAGAAAAGAAAAGGAAATATGTCTCTGCTTGCGAAGAAAGGCACGCTTCATTTACGCCTCTTGTGACATCAGTTGATGGCCACTGGGCTCCTCAAATGTCGGCATTTGTCAAAGTTCTTGCAGAGCGGCTGGCAGACAAATGGGCGCGGCCGCAGCACGTAGTGCGGGCATGGGTCCGCACCAGGCTGGCCTTCGCCATACTCCGTGCTTCCAGCCTCTGCGTTCACTCGTCACGGAAGCGATGGCGTAACGCGAAGGACCTCTTAGGTGGGGCCGATGGGGCGGCATGTCGTGTGTGAGGATGCACCTCCTTTACCCGCGGCACTACATCCACCAACAGTACAGTGACAGGAGTTTGAACGTACCGCTATTCCAACAGATTGATGAAGGCCTGCAGATGAGGATTGCAAGAAATCGTTCTCCGATGGAAACTTTTTTTTTGCGTTCTGCAATTACGGGTGCTTACACTATTGTTCAATAAAATTATAAGGCTTTGGTATTTGAAAAATGATGGCTCTTTTGGAGTTTGTTGGTAGGTAGTGAAACTTGAACAAACGTTGAAGTATTATTGATGGGTAAATTATTACTACGGTAAATCATTACTCAACGGTAAATTATTACACAACGGTTCATTATGCCATCTACGTGGAAGGGGCTGGAGTTTGTTGGTAGGTACTTTTGCAACTTTTTTCACTCCTCATCAACAATTTCTTTTCAGAACTTCATTATGTGTGTTTCGTTTTGTTAGGTACTGTTTGTCATCGGCAGAATTATTTTAGCAAAATTTAACTCGTGATTTAGGTAGGTACCTAGTAACGAGTACGGGGTTAGGTACTAACCTACGGAGGGTCTGCGATCTACATAATATGTATAGAATAGTACATATCATATTATATAGACGGGTTATCTATACATAGAGCTGTGATATGTAACAGAAGGGTATTCTATACAAAATAATAAACCGTTGTGCAGGGATTTGCAGCGTTTTTCACACTCAATTCCAAAGGTTCATGATTGAAAATAATGAACAAAAAAAAAAAATGCTGTCCGTCGGCCTTACTTCCCACTTTTGTTAGTTAACATGAACCAGAAATGATGAAATTCGGTGAAAAATAGGGGTTGAAATGTTCAGAACGCCCTAGCTGAAAACTTTAAATAGAAGGGTATGGTTTCTTGTACATTTTTAAATTATATCAAACAAAAGAATTTGCTGAGACCACCCGAAGCATTGTAATACCAACCGTTCATTTGCATGGAAAAGTTTCATCAACATGATCGTGAATGAAAAGGTATGAATCCGGCCAAGACATCACTGCTAGGGAACACCTGATTATAATCACGGATGGCTGAAGTCGAGTTGGTTTATATCTGTGATAGTATTTCATTTGAAGAATGATGGTTCTTTTAGATTTTGTTGACAGATAGTTTTGTAACTTGAACAAACGTTATGCTTCATGAACAAATAATTGATGATTGAATGATTGAATCCACCGCATATTTTATGAAACTGTAGTTCCCCGGCCGGCTCCAGTACTCGATTTAGGGCTTTTTTGGGGGAAGCTCACCGGTAGGTATTGACCACAGAAAACAGTGATATACGCAGAAGGGGCATCAATACAGGTAAATAATGAACCCTTGTCTAATAATTTGCAGCTTTTTTAAATTCCTTTTTCGGATTCCATGAGAAAACCATCAAATTATGTTTTTTTTTCCACGCTCGTTCCGAAGGTGCATTATTGAAAATAATAAAACAAAATGAAGGACCGAAATCAACAGTTCTCCATATGTTATGCTGGCAAGAGACGATGTTTATGTATGTATGTGCTTTCGGCATAATTCAGAATCATGTCTTGTATCGGCGTGGTAATAAATTGAAGGGACTCCCATCCAACATTTTCGACGTCCCATCTGTCAAGGGCACGGCCAGAGGTTTGTCAGGAATATGGAAAAGACGGATTTGTACTTCTTCGAGATTGTTCGAGTCGTTGGGAGTGACGGAACATCTCGTCTGACAGTCGTGGGAAACCAGAAAGGAGCAGATATGACGGCTTTCTTCGGGCCGTGTGTGCCAAATCTGTGGCGATGGGAGAAATATGTTGACGCAGAAGCTCTACACCTGCACCGGGGGATGAATATTTCATATGAACGTCGTGTTTCTGTGGAGGAACTCGGTTGATTCGTTCGCACTGAGGAGGAGGGTCAGGGAAAAGCCAAAAATGTTTGAGTGGTTGACGGAGATGATTGTTTGTTTGTGTTGTTGGTGGGATGTTTGGGTAGGAGAATCAGTTTCTGTGTTTGTAAAGATTCTCAAGTTTGGTTTGCATTTCACGTTTTCGTACGGACCACTTTGACCAACACTTGTCGATCAAATTGAAAATTGAACTTAAGACACAGCAATTGAACTTTTTACAGCTCGTTTTGATGATTGCATTGGTGCACTGGTGGTTTTGGCGAGGTACTTGGTATGGTGGTTTTCAGCTCCAACTAGAATAATAACATTTTGCAGTGCATTCAGGAATTACAGTGCTTAGGAGTGAGTATAGGGAAGTCGAAGAAACGGGTTGGTTGAAACAAGGAAATCCGCAAAATCTTTGGATGCCGATGGTTTAGTTTGAGTCTATTACTTGTAACCCGGACTAGTGGCTCAATTCACAATGAGAAATCATTTACAATAAGGAAAAAGCTGAATAGCATGAAAACAAAAAAGACCCTTCACCACCATATCAGATTCACCTCAGCTCCCGCTTTGCTCGCCAGGTGACACGAAGATGCAAATTCTGGAGAAAGCTATCGAAGGCTAAATCCATACGGACAAAACGTGTTCTCAAGCAGCTTCGCGTTGCGGGAAGAACTTTCAATATTCTACGAGCACCTCGCGGACTCCACACCCTCGCTTTGCTTGCCTATAACCCGAGACTCTGAGCCCAGACCAACCATTTACATCTCAATAGACCTGCGATATGTATCTAGTGCATACTGATAGCTGTCTAGAGTAGGTGGTTCGGGGAGGGCGCCTATTGATTTTATACCTGTTCCAACGCGAGGTTACACGCAAACGTGGAAAATACACGGTTTAGGTCGCACTAAATGGAGAACATCGACTGTTGGAATTGGAGGAGATGGAATGAAGTAGTCACCAAATTCCAACTCGATTTCGGAGAATTTTTCAAAATCAAAGTTCGTGATGTAAATATATTCATCTGAATCATCTTAACTGTAACTCTGAAACCTAACCATACACAGGGACCTAAATGATTTGTTCATTAAACTAGTTAAGATCTGACCTGACAGAGTTTATACCAGGTGATGTACCACAGGTACACAGAGGTCACAACAACTACAATTTTGCTATGAATGCATGCTACCTATGGCAGGAAGATAGAGGAGGGACAAGATAAATTTACACACCAGCCCACACCATCCTAAAATGTACCTACTTCCAATGAGTAACATACTACAAACCTAACAACAATTTGTATCCACAACTGACACATTATAACACCCACCCGTATATTCATTAGCCCCAGGACCCCATTCCCCCTATGAACTAGTGAGAACTTTGAAAACTAGTCGAAACGACCGAGAAATGGAAGGGGATAGAACCGCCCAGGATTGAGTTTAGAACTTTGTCTGTCGAACGCGCGCTGATGATTCCGAACGGATAACCTGAAGCACTGTAATTTCCACATAAGCTGAAGGTAGAAGCATCAAGTCCGCACGTGCAGGATCAACAGTCCCCGAAAAAATCAAGGTCTGATAGATCGGTCCGATCTGCCATCTCTCGATCCTGGACCAGTTCTGGCGCTGTCCCAACGCACAAAAAGGGACGTCGCTTGGATAGAACTGTCTGGCGGAACGAACCTTTTGAGACAGAAACAGAGCACGATTGGGCTGTCCCGAGACCCTCCTGGGTATCTCCCTACAACCTACACTACTCGTTTTCGATGCAGAACCCCCATTCATTAACAGGTTAAAGAGACTAGCGAGATCCAAACATAAGTAAAAACTGGTTAGCAGGTTGTCGTGAGCCTGGGCGTAGGCTTACGATGGAATGGAGGTAGGGTTGGCTTGGATGAGTGGAGGATATGCTCCGCAGGAGTCTTTTGCTAACGCCACGGATCTCACCACAGCAGGCGTTAGTTGGGAGAGGAGACTAGCACTCCGCGATCACAGCAGGTGCTAAAGGGAAGGGCGCACCACGGTTATCACCACAGCAAGCACCGGGAAGAAGGAGACTAGCACCCAGCGGTTACCACCACAGCAGGTGCAAGGAATGAAGGAGGTCTCCCACGGCTATCACCACAGCAGACGCCAGGAAGAGAGAGAATACCCCGCGCTTATCACCACACCAGGTATCTAGAGGGGAGCACCCGGCGGTTACCACCACAGCAGGTGCAAGGAATGAAGGAGGCGTCCCACGGCTATCACCACAGCAGACGCCAGGAAGAGAGAGAATACCCCTCGCTTATCACCTACCAGGTATCTAGAGGGTAGCACCCGGTGGTGATCAAGTGCAGGAGAGAGAGAGAGAGAGAGAGAGAGAGAGAGAGAGAGAGAGAGAGAGAGAGAGAGAGAGAGAGAGAGAGAGAGAGAGAGTGAGAGATAGTGAGGGCGTAAGGAGGTCGAGAGTGGTCAGTCCATCAGGAGCTGGGCTGGCCGGGCTGCTTATAAAGGCCCCTTTCACCCCGTACCCCGTCCATCAACGGTCGCTACGACCCGCTGAGGGGCGATGGCGTTCAGTGGAGGGGACTTTCTCCTACTTCCCCCTCGGCGTCACTCAGCTCGTCGTTCCCTTCGTTTATTTGGTTATTTACATATATTACATAGGAGTGGTAAGTGTGGCATTTTGAGGGGTACCAGCACACACGAACTTGGTAATTAGTTTTGTCAAAATACGAGTATGCAGTGCAAGCTTCGAGGTACAGGATCCGCTCTTGTATACGTGCTTTATGTTATGAATCGCACTTTAGAGATCTGTTTTGACATCACGTCCTTCGAACGTTCCACTGTCATTTAGATGAACTAGATGAATTAATAATTCACACAGTTGATTTGATTCAGACGAGTCTCTTCATCAACGAGAAAGGTGCAGGTGGCGGATCCGAACGATCAACCTCCCATATCACTCACGTCAGACGTCCCAACTTGTTGCGCCCTGTTGTGCTGGTAGTTGTAGCTTTGTTCACTCGGGTTACTTTCTCGAATTACGCTGGGCTTCACCCCACCCCCTTTCAATTTAACCGTATTATCCTCCAATTCACCCACATCCCCTTCGGTTGGTTTCCATTCATCGGGAACTTTTGAGTTTTCTGACAGATTGGTTGGTGAACACACATATACACACACACATAAATACCAAGTTATGACAAAACGTGACGTTCTCCACTGACTAAGGGTTGAAGGGGCGATTCGACTCAGTTCGAGTCCAGCTGTGCACTACGTCGCCGGAATTTGGAAATTCACATCAAGAGGGGGAGGGGGGAGTAATGAAGGGGATAATATTGAAACTGTACGCACAGCTGTCAACCGATTTTCGTGGTTCTTTTAGTTTATTATTTTCAATAATGAACCTTACGAATCGAGCATGAAAAAAATTTACTGCCCTCTCAAAATTTGAAGGTTTCCGTTTCAAGGTATGTAGAATCCAAAAATGAAATTAAAAAACGTTGCAAATTATTACACAACGGTTTATTATTTACTGTAAAGATACCCCTTCTGCGTGGATCACTTTTTTGTGTGGTCAATACCTACCCTCGTGCTTCCCCCAGGAAGCCCTAAATCGAGTAGGTAATTACAGTTTCAAAAATACGCGGTGGATTCAAGAATTAACTGAAACAAATTGGTTCAAGTTATAATGGCAGGTACGTATCAACAAAACCCGGTAAATTATTACATAACGGTAAGTTATTTCACAACGGTAAATTATTACACAACGGTTCATCTACCAAGAAGGGGCTGTATTTTGTTGATCGGTACTTTTGCAACTTGAACAACCGTTGAAGTATTATTGATGGGCAAGTAATTACACAACGGTTCATTATACTTGACCACGAGGGTAGGTATAGACCACAGAAAACAGTGATCTACGCAGAAGAGGCACCTATTTCACTCCACTTCAACAGTGTTCCTTCAGAACTTCATTATTTGCGTTTGTTTTTGCCATTTTAGGTACTGTTTGTCATCGACAGAATTATTTTAGCAATATTTAACTCGTGATTTAGGTAGGTACCTAGTAACGAGTACGGGGTTAGGTACTAACCTACGGAGGGTCTGCGATTCACATAATATGTATAGAATAGTAAATTTTGTATTATGTAGACGGGTTATCTATACAGAGAACTGTGATCTGTAACAGAAGGGTATTCTGGACAAAATAATAAACCGTTGCGCAGGGATTTGCAGCGTTTTTTTTTCACCCAATTTCGTTAATTTTGGTTCATGGTAACTGAGGAAAGTAGGAAGTACTGCGTAAGGACAGAAATTATTGTTTATTCCATTTTTGGATTCTACAAAACCATTGAAACCTATTCTACCGACTCTACAAATTTTGAGGGGTTAAATAAAATGCAAAGCTCGATTCCAAAGTTTCATGATTGATTATGGCAACACTTTGAAGCAGATGAGTTTCGCAGTTGTTGGTATGTTTTGTACTTCTCTGAAACACGTAAAGGCCAGAAGGGGGCGATGGGTTGTGGATGTTGGTATTCCGCTAGTTCCAGTCGAGACCGGGGGCCGTATTCACAAACCGAACTAAGTGTGACCTTTAGCTAAGTGCAGCTAGTAAGTGCCAGCTCGGAGCCGTACTTAAGAAAAAATCCATTTCAGGAACCACACTTTCACTAAAGTTACACTTACAACAAAGTTGGACTTTCGGGTAAGTGACAATTTGTTGTAAGTGTGGCTCTTTCCATACTTAAGCCGTTCTTAGTGCAGCTTCCACCCCGGTGCCTGAAATATTTTCGCATAGCATTGAGTTAGTTCGCAAAGTGCCTGACGTATTTCGCAATTTCCGTGTTCATTTTCAGTTTCTATTCATTTTCATTTTATATTATATTCCATTTTATCTAATAATGGGTGACGACTACGTCGACTATTTGATACATCTGCGTGACAGGAGACCGCAGAACGCGCAGAGAAGGAGACAGATTGTTTCGATTGACAGCTCATCTGAGAATAAGTTTTTCAACGCTTATTATTATATAAATTATTAATTCAATCAATTAAAATGAAATGGAAATTATTTTTTAACCAAAATAAATAGGTAGGTAGGTGATAAATGACGCCTCATGACGAATCTCGTGGTAATTCCTAAGGCACCTTATCGATGGATCGTATCTCATTTTTTTTATTCATTTTTTGGAAGAATACCTCGTATCTTATCGAACTGTTGCTCGAATTTTGGCGGACAAACTAAACAAAACAACCTACAAAACACAACTTCAAAAAGACCAAAACAAAAACGGATAAAACTGCAAATTATTTGTATCAGCGAGAACCAAAAGACACGAACGGAATCGACAATTTATTGACGGTTATCACGAGCGAAGCCGCCAAAATGCCGTCTTCTTATTGGTTGGCCTGGAGGTCAGTAGGCGTGCCGCACTTAGTGCTGGAACCGCACTAAGGGAATTGTCGAACTTCAGCTACACTTAGCCTCAGCCGAACTTTATGGTTTGTTGTGATGAATGTGTTTGAGCGTACATCCACCACGACTGGCGTGAGGGGGGATGTGCCCGGTTTGGTTATGGGCGGACCACCAACATGCCCGGGATCTTTTTGGATGTGTCCATTTTGGTTATGGGCGTAACACCACCATGCGCGGAATCTTTTCGGGAGCGTTGCCTGGTTTGGTTATGGGCGGACCACCACCATGCCCAGGATCTTTTTGGATGTGTCCATTTTGGTTATGGGCGTAACACCACCATGCGCGGAACCTTTTCGGGAGCGTTGCCTGGTTTGGTTATGGGCAGACCACCACCATGCCCAGGATCTTTTTGGAAGCTTGCTCGGTTTGGTTATGGGCAGACCACCACCATGCCCAGGATCTTTTTGGAAGCTTGCTCGGTTTGGTTATGGGCGGACCACAACCATGCCCGAGATTTTTTAGGGTGAGTTTGCTTGGTTTGGTTATGATCGAATCACCACCGTGCACAAGATCTGAGATGAGGTAGGGAGAGAGAGAGTAGTCAGCGACTAGAGGAGAGCGTAGAATGGCTAGAAAGGCGAAGGAGGCGAGTATTTATAGGCCTGGAAGCCGTCTCCCTCCATCCTCCAGGTAGTGGAGGATGGTGGGGATCCCCAGGCTGGCCCTCAGCTCTCCTGCGTCTTTCGTCCCCACTTCTGAGTTTATTTGCGAGATCTTAAGTTTACAGGGAGTGGTTCTGGGAGGATACCACGACATTTGTGAATCGCATTTTTTCTCCAAGTGAAAAACTTAGGCCGAAAGCTGAACTAAGGTAGGGGAGTCCTAAGAATACCCTTAGCGAGTGTTTGTGAATAGGGCCCCCGGAGTGCTCCACATGGACCCCGCGGAAGGGTGAGTAATGGTGGGAGGGGGGGGGCATATGAAACAGTCTTCCCACATGTGCTCTCTCTACGGCCCCCACGGGTGCGGCGGTAATGAACCAGGTGCCGTGGTAATGAACCGGAGTCGTCGATATTGAGGGGGCAATGGAGCATTTACTGAACACCGCCGACCGACCGGAAGGGGCAGGGGGCATAATTGATAATCCCCCCCCCCCCCCTCCTACACAACAAAATTCATCCAGGGAGTTTTGAGGCCGGAGATTGTTATTGCGGGCCTCAATGAGATTACGGGGAATTTCGTTAGGCGGATCGAAGAGATAATACAGCGGACTGAAGGGCGACGGAGTTAAGAGGCTTAAACTCGGAGTCATCTCTGAGTAATATTGGACGCAATTTATTCCGAGTTAGCGGCTCCGATAAACAGCATTATCATTGCACCAACGTGATCTGATCGACACACAACAGAATCTGAGTGTCCCCCAGGCAGACTCTCGATAATTCGAATATCCCGATTATTCGCACAAATGTCTCAGTCCCTGTGTATTCGGGCGGTAGTAAACTCCACCGACCTGTCTGCTGCCTGCAATAATCCTAGAGGGGAAGATGTAAGTTCCGCCAACTCGAGAGAATCGAACGCAGTATGTAAAGAGTAAATTCCACCCACCCGGAAACGGGGTGCTCTGTTCATGTTTGCTTCGGACTAATAAAAACGCTGCAATGCCCTTGTGTTTATTATTCTACTGGATTGTAGATTGTAGATTGTATTTGGGATCGCTCAGGGGTGGGGATTGGTTGCCCCAAAGCACGGAAGCCTATTGGCTTATTGTACTTTTCCTGTATTATTCTACTGGACTTACCTACAGAAATGTTGGCTGTTCATTTATTGTTTGTTTCATGGGCAATAATTGAAATAGCTATTTCTGATGTTTTCCACCAATTTTGGCCCCCCAAAACACAAATTAGGTAGGTACGCTCCTTTTAATTTTTTTTTTTTTCAAATTATCTTTGATCATTGGTAGTGCCATTTAATCATCTTGATCCACGTGACGACACTTTTTCTAGTGTTATTATACAAATTGATGGTGATTTCAGACGATTTTCCAGGTTGTTGCTTCATAAAAAATTAATTTTGGCAGCTGAACCTTTGGTAAAACCTCAATTTCCGCGTCTTTGGTCAAAATCGACATCATATTGGGTTTTCTCGTCCCCAACAAAAAGGAAAAAGATACCTCAACAGCTCATGTTACCAACATGTTACTAAAACACAAAAGTACCTCTTTTTATCAACATTTTCACTCATAAAACCCCTGGGTATATTCCGATTGGGCTGCAAAGTTTCGGGACACAACTAGGGCCTAAATGCCATGTGTGCGAAAGAACGAATTTTTTAGAACGAAAATGAAGCCGGTACACGTGATAAGGCGGACGGCGTACGGACATTGCATTTTTGGAATCTACGCACCTTGAAACGGAAAAGAAAAATTTTTGAGGGGGTGTTATACAAATTTTTTGCTGACCGAATACATAGGTGTATTATTCACAGAATAATAAACCAAAATGCAACGTCCGTCCGCCGTATGCCGTCCGCCGCACCACGTGTACCCTCTTCATTTTCGGTCTAAAAAAGTCGTTTTTTCGCACACTTGCTCCATTTGGGCCCTAGTTGTGTCCCGAAACTTTGCAGCCCTCTCGGAATATACCCAGGGGTGTTATGTCGTTTTTCCATGTTTTTGGGGACGAGAAGGCCGAATATGAAGTCGATTTTGACCAAGGAGTGGAAAATTGAGTTTCTAACAAAGGTTCAGCTGCCAAAATTGATTTTTCGTGAGTCAAAAACCTGGAAAATCGTCTGAAATCACAAGCAGTATGTATAATAACACTAGAAAAAGTGTCAACACGTGGATCAAGACGATTAAATGGCACTAGCAATGATCAAAGATAATTTGAAAAAAAAGGAGCATACCCACCTAATTTGTGTTTTAGGGGCCAAAATGAATGGAAACCATCAGAAATAGCTATTTCGATTATTACGCATGTATTACGCGATCTACATCATTTGTATAGAATAGTACATATTATATAGAGGGGTTATCTATACAGAGAGCTGTGATCTGTAAAAGAAGGGTATTCAGTACAACATAATAAACCGTTGTGCAGGGATTTGCAGCGTTTTTCAAATTCTTTGATCATTGGCAGTGCAATTTAATTGTCTTGATTAACCTGCTGATGCTAGTTCTGGAGTTATTATTCAAATTTATGGTGATGTCAGACAATCGTAAAATCATAAAAATCGAATCATCGGTCATCGAATCATAAAAAATGAATTTCGGGGGGCTGGACCTTAGTTACAACATGAATTCTTCACTCTTTGGTAAAAATCAACTTCATATTCGGTCTTCTCGCCCTAAAAAACACGGAAAACGATACCTCACAAGCCCATGTTCACTAAAACCTAAAAAAAAGAAAAAAATCCTCGAAAAGCTCTATTTTTACACGCATTTAAGAAAAATTTCCAGGTTTTTGACTCATAAAAACGCGGCGATGGTTTGATCATCAAAATCGGTTCAACATTTTTTTGTGTGTATTAGTGGAAATAGACAACCCCCCCAATAACTCTTTTTTATTTTGAAATACTCGTTTTTCAGATTCCCCAAGTAACTCGATTTTTTCCCTCATCAGAGGTGAAAGAGACAAAACGACAGAGAGGAAATGAGACAAGTTTCCAAAGATGTTCTCAATTCTCGCATCGCTGTCGAGTTGAAATTTCAGAGAAAGAAGGGAAACTAATTTTCTACCTCCACGAATCAATTTTCCACGTTTAACAACCGCCTGACCGCTCGACCCTGTTGGAGAGATAAGCTCGTGACCCCGAAGGAAAGAGGCTGTGATGGTGGGCAGTGATGGAGGGTTGTGGGGATGTGGTTTCCAGATGCCCCGGAGCCGGTGGCCCGACTTTAATTTAAACCACATTGCCCTTTGCATGGGTGATACAGCGTTAGGGAAGCAACAGTTAGCATCATCCGGTGGATGTGGAGCTTGTTGCATGAGGAGGAGTCGAATGTCCCAACAACACTGCCGGTTTCACAGAAATGTTTAAATCGACATTTATTTATTAAAACGAAGATCTCAGGTGTTAAACAATTCGGTGCACTTCGTTTCAGGAGCATCTTGGAGAAGAGTGTGGTGGAACGCCCGAGCGCTGCCTAGCGAAGATTAGATGAACCTTCCCTTCTTTCCCTGGCAAGATGAATCCACCTCCGTAAATGTCCGTAGGTAATGTCTATAGAACCCTGCCTAATCTGCAGGGAACCAGAAATTTGCCCTCAATGAAAAAGGCATTCAAATCTGTTTGAGGCATCAATCAAAAAGGCGTTCAGTCCGAAATGAAAATCTAATCGTAGGTAGACAAAATTATTTTATAAAGGATTGTTGTAGAAATTTTGCGCTGATCCGGAATATAACAAATTATGTCTTGCATAAAAACTGTCTTTTTCCTGGATATGAAACTTTGATATGGCAAAACCTTTTCATTTTTCATCGCAATTTGACAACTGAGGGGGGGTCTATCGACGCAGAATTTGATGCTCTACAACTTCTCTTTTGAACGAAAAATGTTAAGACTCTACTTCTTCGATTTCGAACGGGTTGCCAACGCATTTTGGGCACTCAAGAAATTTTCAAACGAGGCAAATAGCGATTTGTTTTATTGAAAATTTGCTAAAAGGTTGTTCAGCTTACCAGCGAATGAGGGAGTTGACTGTCTGCCTGTCAGATCCAAGTCGATTTTGTTTGGTTTGAAGTTACTATACGAACATGTTTCGGAATAGGTCGTCTTCAACAGTGACAGAGAGAACTTAAAAAGGTACCTACTACCTCAAGATGGGGAGAGGAACACATAAAAAGCGGTGGGATTTGAATTTACAAAAGCACCATTTTTATTAACACTAGGTACCTACCTAGATAATGAAAAACTTTTGGTGCTCTCAGGGAGGTCTCTTACTGGGTACTAGAAAACTCATTTTGCCAAACTCAACCACGCCTCTTTGGATTACAGAATTCAGTCTTCTCCCAAATTAGAAAAAAAAACATAAAAAATAACGATATAAAAATAACAAAATTGCATTTTTTTGTGTCAATGTTATGATAAGTTCATACATGATTCAGCCGAAACCAAAATGAAAGCTGTCATAAAAATATTTATTTATAAATTTTTTCTTATCCTTCTTTGTAGAAAATAGTGTTTACGGAAGCTTTATCTCGGTGTTTTCAGAAGCGATGTGTCCGAAGAGAGCTGCTCTCCTCGTATGTTTTGTCACATTTACTGGGGTCTATAGCAGATGGGCGACAGGGCGAATAGGTGACAACTGTCTGTCGATACAATGAAACCTTAGCTATTTCAAATAGTCGACAACTCCCGATTCGCAAATAGGTGACATTGTCTGTTACGGGCGATTTCAAGAAGTGTATTGCAAAGCGTCGACTCCTTCGGGGTCTTCTACCTGCTTCCTTTCGAGCATAATTCAGGCAATGCTTTCCTCAGGTAAAGGCCTAGGTACACCTCAGTCTTGTTTAGTGACGTCACGCTAACGGCCTGTTCATTGGACAATATATACGATATTCGCCTGCCATGATCTCTATTCTGTGACTTTTAATTTCCTGGTTTATGACGCATATTCTGGGCATTTTCCGTCTGTCTGTTTGTCCGTCTGTGGTAAATTCCTTGTCACGGGCAGAACTCCGAAACTATTCGTCCGATGTTGATGAAATTTGAAGGAATTGTGCGGGTTACCCCCTAGACGGTCCCCTGTGAATTTCATCGCCATCGTACAAATGGTAGCGTCTACGCATGCTCAAACGTAAAAGTCTGTGAACAGCCATAGCTCACTCAGGCTCAATAGGCAGATTGTGCTCAAATTTGTACGGTGTCCTAGGACTAGCCTAGTCTGCAGAGAATCCCTTATGAATTTCATAGGGATCGGATTAGTGGCAGGCCTGCGCAAATCTTGGACGCACCAGCTATTTATTACACACATCCATGTTACAATGTGAGGAAGCTATGCTGCCCACCCGAATGTAGGGAAGAAAATCCCTCGAAAAAAAAAAATCCCCGGAAAAAAAAATTCCCAAACTGACCCCACCGGGAAAAAAATCCCCGGTGTCTGTCATAAGCGGGAAAAAAATCCCCTACGCGAAAAACAGAAGTTCAGCGTTTCTTTCCGTAATCGTACCTACCTAGGTAGGTAATGTTAGAAATAGGTGTAGGTAGCTGGATTTAATTAAAACATTTTTCTACTTTGTCCCATTCGTCCTATCGTTTTGAAATGTACCAGGCATTTGGAAAATTAGGTATTTGCCATTCTATTTCCTTGATATAACTTTTTCAACAAACATATGTGACAACTTTATTCACTATCAGTGGATCGGAATCATGAAATGAAGAAGTCCAAAATTCTTGGGTATTGGGTATGTACTGAATAATAATCCAAGGTATGTACTGAATAACAACTCCTGCGTTTCCTAAGTTTTATTTATATTTTTTAAACTCTTTTTTTCGTTTACTGAGACAGATCAGAGTTAGTTATGCAAAATCGTACACTTTTACATAATTTTGTGAATTAGCTACTCTCTACTATTATTGTAGAACTGGGAGGACGGAGAAGGGTCGCTGAAGTCACAGGACTGAGGCCGGATGGCGCTGCCTTGTTATTTGTGGCTCAACCTTCTCCGCAACCAGGTATACCTGGAGGGATGTCGCCGTTCCGCTTGTCGCCTATTTGCAATGCTGGGTTTTTTCTCATAGTCGTCAAGAGAGCCGTTCGCTTTTCGTGTCGACTATTTGCAATATGTGCTGTTGTTTAGTGCCAACGAGGTTGTCGACGGTTTGCAGTGTCGCCCACTAGAAAGATTCCCATTTACTGCACCGGAAGACAATACACTGAATCATGAATTATGAACATTATGGAATATTTAGGATCTATTAGGAATTAGGAATACGGGAATTTTGACACGATACGCACGGGCCGACTCATAAGAGATAACAAGCGATAACCCAGGTTCTTGAGAGGAGTGTCTCGCCCAAGATCCGCTGTGGACTGGTGGCGCTGCAGTTGCCTGGTGAGCGTACTACTCTCCTCCCGGCGCATCATTCAAATTAATTTCGTCTCCAGAACGCAGTGAGTGCGCTCTGACTATCAAACTCAATAATAACATTAAAGATAACCTGCAATATCGCCAAGCCATCGTTAGCTGAATAGATGGAGACACTGGCTTTAGTGCTGAAAATCTTCAGTTCGAATCCCACTTACCATTGGTCTTTTTTTGTCATTTCACAGGCCGGGTACTTGGATAACACATCATCGAGGGTTGCCATAGTGTGTCCGGGGGGGGGGGTCATGTTTTGTTGAATGTTTTTTAGAGATTGTTAATGAGAGATGTTAGGGATGGTTGGAGACAGTTCAATTGAGACTACGGATCAATAACCTTAAGTAAATGTCTCCCTTGTGCCATAGTATTTGTCAAATAGGTACTGCATCGATTAAAGACAATCGCCACAGTTGACAGTGTACATGTTACCAGCATGAATATCACTTGTTTGTTGCATGAATATTTTACTGTCAGAAGTTTTTCACCAACTTATTTTTACCTAGGCAGATTATGATTTTCAATGGATACCAACTCATATTCATACCTCCTCGTTACTGGATGATTTTTAGAGCACAAAGCGCTTCAATAAGTTTGGGACTGTTTCTATTTCCGTAGGTGCCAAGGTACAAGTTAGTTTATTCCATCTGGAGGACCGCATCAGGGAAAGTATGAATGTGCGTATAAAAACAAGTATATTCATTTCATTTTTGAATACTTAAGGATACATTATTGCTCACAGTGACTTGACAGTGGGTAGGTCACATTATGAATAGCATCTAGACCTGTACCTTACAGTAAATTGGGTCCTTTCCCAGGAACATCGAGCGAAAGATAACAAAACTCCAGAGTCTCAATCCTGGTAATCACAAACAGTGGTAGGTAACTATACCATATCCTGGGTCTTTCTCTAGGGAGTCTCAGAAAGCATCACAGACACAGGTAATCATGAACAAGTATATTCATTACAAAAAAATACATTCAAGTAAATGTTAATAGTAGGTAACTAAACCATTAAAAAATAAATAAAAAATAATTAATAAAAAAATGAAAATGCCTACATTATGTCAGACGGCATTTCCCAAAAAGGGGAAAAATTACAAATTTGTATCAGAGGAGCGACAAAAAAGAGTAATGAAAACATAAATTTATGAAACACCACCATTTACCACACCTACGTGAAATATGAATACGAGATTTTGCTTCAGCTTGTGATGATACAGAAAAACAATATGGTCGCCATAATCACCCGTCGACCACATAAAATCGTAAAATAGCTGCAAAAACATCACATGAACTGACAACCAAACCACTGACCTTCCCACTACTGATAACAAAAATGAGCGCGGGGAGGAGAGTAGTACGCTCACCAGCCAACTGCAGCGCCACCAGTCCACAGCGGATCTTGGGGGAGACACTCCTGGTTCTTGAGAGGAGTGTCTCGCCCAAGATCCGCTGTGGACTGGTGGTGCTGCAGTTGGCTGGTGAGCGTACTACTCTCCTCCCCGCGCTCATTTTTGTTATCAGTAGTGGGAAGGTCAGTGGTTTGGTTGTCAGTTCATGTGAAAAATAGGATGTTTTTGCAGCTATTTTACGATTTTCTGTGGTCGACGGGTGATTATGGCGACCATATTGTTTTTCTGTATCATCACAAGTTGAAGCAAAATCTCGTATTCATATTTCACGTAGGTGTGGTAAATGGTGGTGTGGTACAAGTATGTTATAGCCCCGCCAATATCGATTGTATCGATTATCTCAAATACATCGATCCTTGTGGTATCGATGACGTGTATCAGACAAGACGGTGGGTGTACAAGAAGTTTAGTTACCATTCCGCCGCTCGCATTGTCAAGCGATCTGGATGCTCGCTAGCGCTCGCATCTCAAAAAAGATAAACAATCCCAGAAACTATCCCGTGAATGAGCAGGTTGTTTGGGACTTCTGAATAGATACTGATAACAAAAATGAGCGCGGGGAGGAGAGTAGTACGCTCACCAGCCAACTGCAGCGCCACCAGTCCACAGCGGATCTTGGGCGAGACACTCCTGTTCTTGAGCTCCGGTAGGTTCATCTAATCTTCGCTAGGCAGCGCTCGGGCCGTTCCACCACACTCTTGTCACTCTTCTCCAAGATGGACCAACGGTGGCCGAAAAGAGGTTTCCTACTGACTGCGTTTCAACCCTTACCACACAACTCGTTTCGACCAGGCACATCGCTCAATGCGTGGCCGTACCCTTCGTCCGATTGGAATGAAACTTTTTCCAACTCATTCCTTGCACTCCGGCTATCGAAATCTTCCCCAGACCTGCTCCTTGTCGTCGAACTGGCCGCCCTTCGCAACGGGTAAATACGCCGTAAATATGGAAATGACGTCATCGGAACAACTTTCGGAAACGATGACGGTCGAAACCGGACTCGGACTGGCTGAACAGTTTTCTTCCTGTTTCCAACGATACCAGAACGATTTTTGTGCGATAAACCGTTCATCCGCTATAAGAAAACGGTCGAAATACAGTCACTCAAAAAACTGTACTATAAAAAGTGTTACGCGTTTGCATGGCAACTACTTGGAGCAACAATATGTGGCCACTACTTGGAGATGAATGAATCCGTACCAATCTCAACGAAAGTGAAGGCGAATTATAGCAGGTACTTGAGTAAAAAGTAGTTGCATTTTCACCGCATTGCTGAATAGTTTATTCGACAATTTGTTTTCTCCGGCTTCAACGCGCCGGTAACCGGCTAGTTCTTCATAAAAATGCAGTTCACTAATTCCATTAATTTAAACCATTACATTATCAATATAAAAGCTAACACCCTAGTCAATCCCTTACCCAGTTTTGTGGATGTAGAATAATAATAATAATAATAATATCAAGAATAATAATAATAGTTATTATTAGTATAAGAATGGTTCGCATGAAAACTGTCGAAATGGCAAGATGGCAGAGTGGTAAATAGGACGCTGACCACCCGAAATCACTGGTTAGTTTTGATCGTCGACTTGTATCTTTTGATAATTAATTGTTGAGGTTGGTGAAACCCGACATAGGGCCAGTTTCACCTAAGTTTTTAGTCAACGTTTACTTAATCTGAAGTGTTGAACAACCTGAGATCCTAAACAAACGCTGGCTTTGGAGAAACTGGCATTATGTCAGGTTTTACCATCCTCGTTTAGTCAATGGTCAACAAAAGAGACAAATAGACTACCAAGTGACCAGCCGATTTTAGGTGGGCAGCGTCCAAAACACGCGATTTCCCACTTCGCCACCTTGACAGTTCGACAGTTTTCATGCGAACCATTCTTCTATTATTATTATTATTCTTGATATTCTACATCCAAGAAAATGAGTAGGAGATTGATTAGGGGATTTCGGTTGGTATTGGGGGACGAAGATGACGTCGAAATTCGCCGTCCTCGATGGACGAGAGAACTTTTTTTCTTTTTTTTGCGCTCGAGGATATTGATTTTGTGACGAGGTACTCGCAATAATTATAACCAAGTGGAAAGGCACATACCTACATACCTCTCTCGTTTTTTGAACTGATGGGAAAGACCATTACCTACCTATCAACAAAAAAGTTCAAGTCGATCGTTCTTAGGAAAATTAATATTGCGATTTTTTGACCATTTTTAGCGATTCGAGAGAATGGGATTTCGCATTAGCGCAAGCGTAGTTGCGCTAAAAAAAAAGAAGAAAACTAGCAGTGAAATTCATACAGGACAGCAAAATACCTGCCCACCAAATTTGAGAGAAATCGGACCATTTGTTAGTGAGAAATTGTGTAGGTACATAGCCTACCTACCAAGGCTCAGCGGCACAAATTATCACTGATAATTACGATGTACTGCATAAAAAATATGTTTTAAAGTTTGCAAAATGTGGTCGAAGAATTTCAGTTTTTTTTCTTCTTATTGTCCACTGACCCTGACCCAAGACTGACCTCCCTGGACCCTTCTGGGTACCTACTGCTAGAACTTGTCACGCGGTCTAATTACTTCAGCACATCACTCAGAACACCAGGATCTCTACCGACTCGTTATTCGGTCATTCAAAATGTGACGATACCCGTAAGGACAGATAACTGAGACAATCCTGGAACGTGTTCCAAAATGGAAGTTATTTGTCCGCGATTACCACCAACTGAGCTCAATACCACGTGACGGTCCTGATGACGCTAAAACTCACCAAACTACACCCGCCAGATGAAAACATTTCAAGTGTAGCTTCCTTCATTAGAATATTCAAAATACTAATGGACCGGAAAAAAGTTACTTCTGAAAGTTTACTCCTACTGGAACTGACAGACGCGAGTAGCAGTTTTTTCCACCGCTGCCAGAAAGTTTCTAATTGCTCACGACGGGAGTTGACTCCGACTTTACCATCGGCTGCGTTGTGTTGATGTGTTTCAATACCAACAACTTCTCCTCTGTTGGCGTTTCGTTTTCTTCCTCTCGTTCTCTCTTAACTGGCAGCTGAAAGACTGTTGTGTCCCATCACCTGTTGTGTTCCGTTTATAAATAATAGCAGTCACACCACAAGTCATTCGGGTTTGGTTAATGGTTTGATGGATGATCCTTGGGAAAAACATCATCGACCAAGAAAAACCATCACGACGCTCCCATCGTGCACGTCTCATCCGATCCACGCTTCCGTTTTTCGAATTAAATATCACACTGCCTAGCATCAATATTGAACTGTATCGGAAAAATTCCCTTGAAGCCTTGAACTTTTTTTTTATAGCTGGAAAGTTGAGTTGCACAAATATACCAATTTAATTAGTCTTAAAAAGTTTATTATTCTCAACAGTGAAATAGAGTCGACCCCCGCTATACCGACTCCAGATACAACGAGAACCTTGATTCAACTAAGTATGAGAAAAACATCGATATTACAAGAAAATTTATGTATTTTAGATACACTCGATATTACGAGATTTTTTCTTTTTCTTTTTTTCCATGGGTGGAAGCCAGAATACGCTATATAACGAGGCGAGAGTCCCAGAAATCTTTGTATAACGAGATCCAACCCTCCCACACACACTGCACACTCTAAGCCCCTTTCTCTTCATGTTCATGTTTGTTTTCAATCCATGTTCACTTGAACCTGAACGACTTGAACAGCGTTCCGGTTTTATCGTTTCTGGTGAGGACGCCGATCAATAACAAGCACTAATGATGTGGTTGTATGTCAATACCACCAGAAAGCCGCCGATAACACCAAACCGGTCACATCCAGAACAACACCATGTTATATTATGTCAAAATATCCCCCAAAATTTGCTGGTTTACGTTTCAAGAAGCGTAGAAACCAGAAGTCGAATGATGAATGCCCGCAGACCCCCCTGGTCGATAGGAATAAAACTTGCTCCACAGAAGCTACACTCCACGTTCCTCTACTTAGCAAAGGAAATGCAACAAGAAACATAAATAAATAAACAGATTTTGGTCCAATGGTACTAACTGGTGCCAGTTTTAGGTTATTTGCAATTATACACAATATTTGTGAACACAATTGATTTTGATGTGTCATTGCTGTGTAATTTGGCTTACGCTGTATGAGCAGAACAAAGTAAATGACAAGATGTGACTGGAAATTAATCGGCTGCCAGCAGTTAATTGGTCCACCTACGTACCTACCATCTGTGAGGTGATACAAGAACAACTAACAGTGGATTGAACGCCTAGGATTGATCAACTGTTGTGGCACGAATGAACGATCCACTCGCCAATCCACGATCCATGAATCATCAAGTGATCCCTTGAACCCCTGGCAGACAACCCCAGTGTGATTAGAGTGAGCGCCAAATATACAGCGGTTACTAAGTGATTTTGTAAATCAATCGACATGCTATGCTCCCTCGAACCGATCAGAAGTACTGTGGCAGGATTCGAATACAACAATATAACCTAACTGCCGAACGGTACAGGTTTGGTGCTACGACGGCACCAGGGAGCGGAGCGACAGTGCCGGCAGCGGTATTGTACCAAATTTGAAGACAGGTAATTGTCGTAGGAACATCACGTGGTCTTTATCCTTAATTTCGGAATTTGAACAAATAAAAGTTGATAACATGAGATCTGTTGTTTACGGGCACTCACTGCCAGCCCTAATCCCACTGAGACGTCATAGTTTTGGTTTATTATTCTGCAAATAATACACGTATGTATTCGCTCAGCAAAAAATGTTTATAACACCCCCTCAAAATTTTTTATTTTCCGTTTCAAGGTGCGCAGATTCCAAAAATGCAATGCCCGTCCGCCGTCAGCCGTCCGCCGTATCACGTGTACCGGCTTCATTTTCGGCCTAAAAAATTCGTTCTTTCGCACACATGCTCCATTTGGGCCCTAGTTGTATCCCGAAACTTTGCATCCCGATCGGAATATACCCAGGGGTGTTATGAGTGAAAATGTGTGTAAAAATAGGTACTTTTTGCGTTTTAGCCACATGTTAGTAACATGAGCTTTTGAGGTATCGTTTTCCAGGTTTTTGTGACGAGAAGACCGAATATGAGGTCGATTTTGACCAAAGAGTGGAAATTGAGGTTCTACCAAATGTTCAGCTCCCAAAATTTATTTTTCTTGAGTCAAAAACCTGGGAAATCGTCTGAAATCACAATCAGTTTGTATAATAATACTAGAGAAAGTTCCAACACGTGGATCAAGACGATCAAATGGCACTACCTACCGATGATCGAAGATAATTTGAAAAAAAAGAAAAAAAAAAGAAAGAAGCCTACCAAATTCGTGTTTTGGGGGCCAAAATTGGTGGAAACCATCAGAAATAGCTATTCAAATTATTTCACGTGAAAGAAACAATAAATGAACAGCCAAACATTTCTGTAGGTATGTCCAATAGAATAATAAACCCATGTGACAAGGATTTTTGCAGAGTTTTTTCTTTTCCGTTTCAAGGTGCGTAGATTCCAAAAATGCAACGTCCGTCCGCCGTCCGCCGTATCACGTGTCCGGCTTCATTTTTGGTCTAAAAAATTCGTTCTTTCGCACGCATGCTCCATTTGGGCCCTAGTTGTGTCCCGAAACTTTTCAGCCCGATCGGAATATGCCCAGGGGTGTTATGAGTGAATAGGTAATTTTTGTGTTTTAGTAACATGTTAGTAACATGAGCTTTTGAGGTATCGTTTTCCATGTTTTTGTGGACGAGAAAACCGAATATGAAGTCGATTTTAACCAGAGTGGAAAATTGAGGTTCTACCAAATGCTCTGCTCCCAAAATTGATTTTTCATCAGTCATAAACCTTGGATATCGTCTGAAATTACCATTAATTTGTATAATAACACTAGAAATAAACAAAAAATGTGAACACGTGGATCAAGACGATTAAATGGCACTACCAATGATCAATGATAATTTGAAAAAAAAGCAGCGCTTGGTTGAAACCATCAGAAATAGCTATTTCAATTATTTCACTTGAAAGAAACAATAAATGAACAGTCAACATTTCTGTAGGTAAGTCCAATAGAATAATAAACCCATGTGACAAGGACTTTGCAGCGTTTTTTCTCGTGAGTCTCCTGGTCAGCGATGATAAGAACCGGAATTCCATTATCAAGAACGAACAACTGACGCGCTCAACTCAAATTATACCGAGCGAGTTATGAATAGGGAATTTCATGAGATCCATCGCCCGGAGCAGAGGCAGATCCCCTGATCACGTTCACCGCTTCAACTGAGTTGTTCAATTGAGCCGTTCAATTGTTTGCTCATCTTCAGCGGCACGCGAGCTCGTGAGTTAACACAACAGCGGATTACCCATCGCCTACGAATGATAGCGAACGGAGCTCAACGTTCTGTCATCAACTGAATCAACATAAGGTTCAGGCAGAACCCCCCCAACTCCATCACAGATCATGACCCTTTGGCAGACGTAGCATCAGGGTAAGCTGTACTCGTACAGAAATTGATTTAAAAATTGTACGAATTAAACAAAATTAGTATTGTTGCAAATTAAACAAAATGGTTATTGTTTTTCTCGACCACCAGGCCTAGGACTAGGACTACGGCAAGGACTTCTAAGGGCCGGTATCACCAACGCAGTTTAAGGGCCGTATTCATAGTCCTCACTTTATTTAAAGTAAATGCTTAAGTGAACAAATAAGGAAGCATCGTCCACTTGGGCTCCTGGGGGAGCATGTAACCCCTAGGGAGCGCGTCCCCAGGTGGCGGATAGGGGAATGCCTCCCAGATATGGGTGGTAGGAGGGAAATCAAATACCTCCCGCGGACCAACATGCAAACGCCAACGGCTCCTCATGGCGGATGAGATTAAGGTTCCAACGGCTTGAGAGGCGGACGAGCAAAAAATCCCGCTGCCTTGCGGTTAGGGTCTTCACCCAAAGGCTAAGGATGGGAATCCCGAAAGAACAAATCTGGCGTGTCCCCAGGCCTGCTGGGTACTCGGGAGCTGTGGGCTAACAACCCGCACACCTTAAATACACATTGTTACGGAAACAGAAATAAACAGCACCCGGATGAGGGGAATAACTGGGGGTCGGAAGTTGGGAATCCGGTGGTCACTGCGGGATCGACTGGAGGACCTCGACTTTGCGGACGACCTCTGCCTGTTATCCCAACGATTCGGTGACCTCCAGGCGAAGTTGTCAGCTCTTGACAATATTGCAAAGGGGGTTGGCCTGAAGATCAACACAAAGAAAACGAAAGCGATGCGAATTAAGCCACGTGTTGATGATACATTGAAGCTGTATGGGGATGACGTGGAGGGTGTCGACTCCTTTGTGTATCTGGGCAGCGTAATTACGGAGGATGGTGGAAGCGCGGCTGATGTCAAGCTCAGAATCAAGAAGGCCAACGGGGCCTTTGTTCAATTGTACCCGGTTTGGAAAAACGGAAACATTTCCAGGCAAACCAAGATACGTATTTTCAATACGAATGTAAAATCAGTCCTATTGTATGGATGCGAGACCTGGAAAGTCACACGAGACATTACCAACCGGCTACAGGTCTTCGTGAACAGGTGTCTCAGGCGCATCATGAAAATTTGGTGGCCAGAGACAATAAGGAACGAGGACCTCTGGGCAGCAACTCGCCAGAACGGAATCGCCACAGACATTCTCCGTAGAAAGTGGAAGTGGATTGGACATACCCTTAGAAAAACGGATGCCGTAGAAAAAGACGCGCTAGACTGGAATCCCCAAGGTGAACGCAGACCAGGAAGGCCCAAGCACACGTGGAGACGCTCAATCCAGAAGGAGATCGAACGCGCCGGGAGGACATGGGGAGAGGTGAAGAGGTTGGCTTCGGATAGAGAGGGATGGAGGCTGTTTATTGATGCCCTATGCTCCACGAGGAGCTCAAGGAACTAAGTCAAGTCAAGTCCACTTGGGCTATTCATAGTCAGTGATAAAGGAAATGCTTAAGTCGTCCTTTAGCATTTCCTTTATTCCTATTTCATAGACAATAGGTAAAGAAAAATCTTTACTTTCGGGCCTAAATGAGTGGAAAAAACTGAGGTACGTCGAAAGGAACCTTAAGCATTTCCTTATTGATTGTTTACACTTTACGCTGTTCTCTTTTCATTTATGTAATCTTTTCAGTGTCATCGATCTCGGCATTCTTGCTTCTTTCCGCAATTATTCGGGTTTTTTTTTGTTTTGATACGATGGATTAAGAAATTTTATTTGACTTCGATGAGTGGGATGACGAGTTCGATGTACCGGAGAGCATGCGGGTGATGCATAACGGCTTGATTTTCGGTCTAAAAATTAGTTCTTTCGCACACAGGCTCCATTTGGGCCCTAGTTGTACCCCGAAACTTTGCAACCCGATCGGAATATACCCAAGGGTCTTATGAGCGAAACTGTGCATTAAAATATGTATTTTTTGTGTTTTAGTAACATGATCTTTTCAGTATCGGTTTCCATGTTATTGTGGGACGAGAGGACGAATATGAAGTCGATTATGACAAAAAGTGGAAAATTGAGGTTCTACCAAAGGTTCTGCTCCCAAAATTGATTTTTTATGAGCCAGAAACCTGGGAAACTGTCTGAAATCACAATTAGTTTGTATAACAACACTAGAAAAAGTGTCAACAGGTGAATCAAGACAATTAAATGGCACTACCAATGATCAAAGATAATTTGAAAAAAAAAATGAGCGCACCTAATTTGTGTTTCGGGGCCAACATTGGTGGAAACAATTAGAAATAGCTATTTCAATTATATCACATTAAAGAAACAATACCTAAATGAACAGCCAAAATTTCTGTAGGTGTGTCCAGTAGAATAATAAGCCCATGTGACAAGGACTTTGTTTATCAATTTCCTTTGCATTTTGTAAATGTTCACTCCTCGAAGTAATCCTAACGTGAGCCGGTAGCTTTCCATCGATTTTGATATTCCTTGAAAATTGTTCCAAAAGTTTCCAATTTGTTCATTATTGACCAACTTTACGACTTTGACTACTAATAAGATTCTACCTGATCAAAAGTAGGATGAAAGCCAATTATTAACTTTTTCAAAGACCAGAACATCTCATGACCATGTCGGTGGTTGATTCCACTGAAAACGCAAACCAAGGAACTACAGTAAAAACGTAATTTATATTATTTAAAAGGATAAGTAAAAAAGTTAAAGAGGGAGTAAAAACAAAAGGGAAGAAGGAGTGGACAGAAGGGAGGAGTAATACAGAAGGGAAAGGGAGAAGTAAACGCACGTCAACACACCTAAAAACGCGAGCACTAAGTGTATAATAGAAATGTTTTCAAAATAAAACAAAGGTTGCTTGCTCACACTGGATTTTGCATGAATACCACATCTAAAATCGGTAGATCTACGGAAAAAATTGTCGACCTAGCAACCTTGGCATCAGACGGTAGCGTTTTACTTCGACGTCCGTCACTCACGAATACTTAAATGGACAGCAAACCCATAACCCCTCAATATCCGGTCCATGGATAATTGGATATTGTCCTAGTAAAATATATCGATGTTTGGTAATTCGTTTTTTCAACTGCAATTTTATGGATTGAGTAACGAAGATTTCGTTATTTTCATGTTATTTGTAACTGTTACTCGTTATTCGACCTATCCCTACGACTCAATCTTCTAAAGCAAAAACATGGTCAAACCATTAAACAAACAGTATGACCTTTTTTTCTAAATCCGATCAATTTTTCTCGAATCATGAACCCTTACAAATGCCCCAGAAGAACTTACTAACGCAGTATGCAAGTGCCTACCGCATACTGCGAAGGTTTGTATTATGTACTCGAGGAAATGAATTGTCATGATGGGTCCGATGTTTTTGCCTACCTGGTTTGGTGTAAAATTACATTTATTACATATTTTAGGTACTAGATTCATTACAATCTACATTCTAGATTTATTATATTTATTACATCCTAGATTTTTGGTCTTAGATTTTGTCCTGGATTACGTAGGTTTGGAAAACTAGAAAGTTATCGATGTTTGTTGTTGTTGGTTGTCGATGTTTTTGCCTACCTGTTTTGGTGTAGGTTTTTGCCTATCTGTTTTGGTGTAAAATTACATTTATTACGTATTTTTGGTATTACATTCTACATTCTAGATTTATTAAATTTATTACATCCTAGATTTTTGATCCTAGATTTGCCCTGGATTACATAGATTTGGAAAACTAGAAAGTTTTCGATTATGTCCAGCACTAAGCTCATCCCTTCATTGGAAAAGTGGAACCTCGCGAAAAAACCGCCTCATCCTATTTCTGGAAATGGTCGACACTTTCGCCAAATATCCGCCGTCTTGGCACGACCACGTCGATAAGTTCGTTTAAATCTTCGTCGGTGGATGACACGAATGAAACGATTCATCGCACAAAATATTTGATGAAAATTATGGGCGTGAAAAAACACAAAACAAAATAAGTTTTAAAAATGGCGATGGCCTCGCAGAGAATCGGAGATCAACCGTAGATCAGAGGTTTACACTACCTGAAATGAGGTATTAACTTAATGCGCCGATAGCGAAAGTTATTCCGAGATTAATCTCTGGATAGTCCGCGTTGGTGAAACCGGCCCTAAGGTTCTTGACGGTTGGTCAATAAAATAAACTTAACTTCTTTTCTAGGCCGACGTTTAGAATATTTTAATCTCTTTCCTCAGGGCCGTAATACAGGAACACCAACACATGAACATAAAGTTGTACCCAGCGGTAACAAGTACAAGTGAACTTGGTAACATGTTCAGTAAAACCCGCTTTCCCGCTCAAGACTCGGTTTTCCGCCGGTCCCTCGCCATTTCCTATCCTAGCCAATGTTAAAACCACCTGTTGAGACGCTCGCTTTTGCTCCATCTTTTGCTTGGGCAGAGGCGTATTACAAGCTGCACCATCAACAGGGTCTGATATTGATGTGACTCGACGTGGGATGAGACTATAGGATTTCGAAGGACCAGTTTTTGAACCAATATATGTAAAATGAAGAGGACGACTCAACGGTTGTGATGGACGTTGTTAAGTAGGTATATTGAAACAATGTGAAATGTACAACCTGACTCAACTTGGCGGTGACGCACTGATGAAAAATAATTTAATTTAATTTAATGAAAATTGAATTACTTATGTAATGAGGTTGAACAATCTGGATGTGACAGAATCGTTTTAGTGAATGATCGAAAAAACTATACATGAACAAACGAACGACTTCCAACAAGGTCTAACGACTCTGAACGACACCTGACTGACTACTTAACTTCCCCTAAAACAAGAGGAGTAAAGAAGAAGAGAAGATATACATGTTCTTCCATTTGGGGGTTGAAGGCAGCAACTGACAGGGCAGCTACATGCAAACTAGGATTACTGCCTATGCCGCTAAATCGCACCTGTTCATATGTTGACATTCGTTTAGTATTACGGCCCTGAAGAAGAAGAATAAATTATCTGAAACGTCAGCCCACAAAGGAAGTCAACATCATCGATCAACCCTCAAGAACACTGATTAAATACATAATAATACAACGATCAATAGAGTATACCAAGTTTACTTTACTGTTTTTCATAGTTTACTTTATTTTGGTTCATTATTTTCAATGATGAACCTTTGGAATTGAACACAAAAACAAAAATTTAACCCCCCTCCCCTCAAAATTTGACGGTTTCCATTTCAAGGTATGTAGAATCAATTTCGCCCGCCGCGCCGTACGCCGTTCGCACTTCCTTAGTTACCATGAACCAATATTAACGAAATTTGGTTTGTAGGCTCGGCCTTACTTTCAGTCATCAAGGGGTTGTAATTTTCAGAACGCCGTAGCTCGAAAATTTTCAATGGTATGGTTTTCTCACGTTTCTTAACTGATCTCAACTCAAGAATTTTTTGAGAACATCCGGTGCATTTTCCAGCCGTTCGTTTGCACCGAAATGCATCTTCAACATTACCGTGAATGAAAATGTATAAATCCGTCCCAGATATTATTACTAGGGAACACCTGATTATAATCATGGATGGCTGTGTGAAGTAGAGCTGGTTGTTCTGTGATATTATTTCATCTGATGAGTGATGGACTATTGGATTTTGTTGATAGGTATTTTGCAAATTCAACAAACGTTATGCTTCACGAATAACAACAAACAATTGATGACTGAATTATTGAATCCCGCGCATTTTTATGAAACTGTAATTCCCGGGCCGGCTCCAGTACTCGATTTAGGGGTTTCCTGGGGGGGGGGGGGGGAGGGGGGCACGAGGAGGGTAGGTATTGACCACAGAAAACAGCGACCCACACAGAAGGGGCATTTATACAGGTAAATAATAAACCGTTGTGTAATAAATTGCACGTTTTTAATACTTTACTCCCATTTGAATGTACGGGCCGCAGAGGGCATTTGCATTGCGAATTTCATGGTTGGGAGGGAAGTTAGTTAGTGGAATGAGTAACCGATATATCTGTCATTTTGAAGCAAAACTTCTTGAGCTATAAATCACGCAAAATTCAATTCTTTTGTCACCGCTGTATAAAACGCCTTCACCACATCCGTTTTCGCTTTACGAACAGTTTAAACTTGTAATGAATTCCTTCAAGGCCAATTTTCGAATATCACAAAGTAGGAGTCCAACTTTTCGTCAGACTCCGTTAGAATGTCACGCGTGGGCATTCAAGGACCGATCACGAATAAATACCCAGGGAAATTTTAATGTTCACCTCGCATGCGGTTTATTCAGCTCCCCTCTCGTCTTTAGATGGAAATGCAAGGAAGATGAATTCAGGAATAAATACTCGCTTTTGCAGTAAACGAAATATTTACGTTCAACGGATATTTTACTCGTTCACCCAGGAAGACAAGGGGGTTTTCAGTGTTCAAAACTTGTTATGTACGCTTTTCAAGTGGAGATATTTTTCTCTTGGGAGGACTTCAAGCAGGGTATCCGCGAATTTGAAAATTGAAGTCCTAATGAAGGATTGGGCTCATAGGGGAAGATTTGCAATGCAGATTGTGTGGCTGTGTGGGAAGCTCGTGAAATGAATTAGCGATATTTTAACCCTGAATCACCCCCCCCCCCCCGGCCATTTATTTGCATAACATCTGGGACGTTCCCCCGCCCAGTTATGACCTAGCGACTGCGGGAGGCGCATTCTGGCGGCCATCTTGCTCAGTTTTCCCTTTCCCCTCTGGGCGAGGATTTTCAAGGTTTGTTTACTCTCGAGCCCCTTTCCCAGGGAAAATGGTCCGCTCGGAGTTTTTCCACGAAGTTGCGAGAGTGCTCAGCGTGTTTTCTATTTTGGTATTTTCAAACGCTGTTAAACAATGTGCATTCGCGTTGAATGGTGATGATCAGAATAGGGTGAAGATTCGAGTTGTAGGAACTAGGGTAATCAGTTAGGGTTTATCAACCCTAACTGATCAGCCTGGTATCTAACACCCCTACATGTCCAACATCCTAAAATAACACTCTTGAAAGACAATCATAGATTATGTTGACATTTGAATTAAAGCAAAATTGTGAAATTGAGGGAATTAGGGCCCAAAGTTTTGGGCGTAATTTGTCTGGCAGCCAATATGTTCAAGAACAATAGTTATCCAATATCCTGATAAATGTGCGAATTTAGCTTCGATTCTGTGTGACGAAGGCTGAGTGCAACATATTCAAACAAAACGAACACAAATCACGAAGTGTTGAGAACAATAGACGAATGTAAAAAAAACGCTGCAAATCCGTGCACAACGGTTTATTATTTTGTACTGAATACCCTTCTGTTACAGATCACAAATCTCCGTATAGATAACCCGTCTATATAATATAATGTAATATTCCATACATATTTATGTAGATCGCAGACCCTCCGTAGGTTAGTACCTAACCCCGTACTCGTTACTAGGTACCTACCAAAATCACGAGTTAAATATTGCTAAAATAATTCTGTCGATGACAAACAGTACCTAAAATGGCGAAAAGAAACGCAAATAATGAAGTTCTTCAGGGAAATTGTTGATGTGGAGTGAAAAAAGTTGGTACCTACCAACAAACTCCAGCCCCTTCTACGTAGATGGTATAATGAACCGTTGTGTAATAATTTACCGTTGAGTAATGATTTACCATTGTGTAATAATAATTTACCCATCAATAATACTTCAACGTTTGTTCAAGCTTCACTACTAACTCCAAAAAAGCCATCATTTTTCAAATGAAATAATATCACAGAACAACCAACTCGACTTCATACTCCGCGATTATAATCAGGTGATCCCTAGCAATGATTTTATCTCGGGCCAATTCCCGATTTTTAGCGCGCCCCTGGTGACGAGATTTGGGCTAAATGTATACACATTCACCCTGCTGTTCAAAAAGCCTGTTGGTGGAAATTTCTGGGCCTTACTGTGAACGAACGGAAGGACGTAAAATGCTCCGGGTGGTCTCAAAAAACTCGTAAGTTCAAGAACTATTTAAAACCGTAAAAAGATTCACTTAAAACAAAGGTACAAGCGTTCTGAAAATTTCAACCCCTATTTTGAACCCCTTAGAGATGACTGACTGTAACGTCGAGCTTCGAGGACCAACTAGACCCCAAATGGGACCTATAACCCGAATTTCATCAATTTTGTTTCATGGTAACCAAGAAAAGTGGCCCGTACGGCGGACAGACAGAAATATTTTTATTGCATTTTTGGATTCTACATACCTTGAAACGTAAACCATAAAATTTTGAGGGGGGGTTAGAATTTTTTTTTCATGCTCGATTCCAATGGTCCATTATTGAAAATAATAAACCTAAAAAATAATAATATAAATCTAAACCTGTTGCTGGTTACCAACCAGACTGACAACAATAGGTAATTAACTCCTTCAAATTTATCGATATCATTACGGAGCTGTGACAAATGTGATCAGCGTACCAATTGGCCATTTCATTGGAACTTGTAGACGTCCTAAAACTCCTTAATTTTGACTTTACTACTTATTCTGTTACTGCTCGATTCTATTGAGTTATAATTAGGACAATACGGATAATGGGAATAATACATCATTATCTGTTGCTTGACTGATCTCACCTCTAAAAGTAATGTTGGTGTCCTTAATTATACCTAGGTATTTTTTCTGTATCAGTGGCGTTGCTTTTGTAACGGTAGTGTTGCTAGCAATGAATACGAAGTGATTCAGGGGAATACTCTTAGGTCCATTTTGTTCCAAATTTATAATCATAATATGCTACATTTTTGCTTCCTAACTACCGACGGCAGGGAAGCCTTGGATTATTCTTGATTGAGTAAAAAAAAAGTATGTCCTCCAAAACGAAAATTTCCACTACCATTTTGCGTTTTAAACATCCAGGAACATTTTCTGGTTCCGTGTCTGTCTATCTCTCCGTATGTCTGTCTGTCTGTCCGTGGTCAATTCCTTGTAACACCCATAACTACCCGAAACAATGGTCAAAATGGGTTGAAATTTGGAGGGTAGGTGCGGGTTGGGTCAAAGATGGTCCCGTACCAAAATCATTGAAAAAGTACGGTAACTTTCGTCTGCGCATGCGCAAACGTGAAATAACTGAAACCCCCATAACTACCATAAAAATTTTATGGTAGTTATGGGGGTTTCAGTTCACGTCATACGGAACTATCAAAGTATTATTCCTGATCGACCCTCCGAATCTGAACTCACTTCAACGATATTAATATCGTTGAAGTGAGTTCAGATTCGGAGGGTCGATCAGGAATAATACTTTGATAGTTCCGTATGAATTTCATTGAAATCGTACTGTAACTTTCGTCTGCGCATGCACGAATAGTCGTAGAGAGCTGAAATTTTGAGTGTACACGCGGGTTGGATCGCAGATGTCCCCATTTCAAAATTATGGAAATCGTTTCGTCTGCGCATGCGCAAACGCGAAATAATTCTAACGCCCATAACTACCACAAATACCATTGAAGTGAGTTCAGATTTGGAGGGTCCATCAGGAATAATACTTTGATAGTTCCGTATGAATTTCATTGAAATCGTACTGTAACTTTTGTCTGCGCATGCGCGAACATGAAATGTTGGCCGTTTCCTTGTAACGCTTCTAACTACGCGAAAAATGGTCGTAGAGAGCTGACATTTTGAGGGTACAGGCGGGTTGGATCGCACGATCCTACCCAACTATCCTATACGTTCATGTGATTCAAGTGAGGAAACTATACTGCCTACTCGAACTGGCAGACATTTTTCAACATAGCAGATAAATAGATATATATAATTTACCATCTACCTATCTGTTTAGCTTCAAGGCATACTCGGGGCCTTCAATATGCAATACTGAAATGATGGAATACAATGATTACAGGTAGAAGCAGGTATCCTTCCGTAAGAGCAGCAGCCAGTGTGGGGCTGCGTTCTTCCGTCCGCTTCGTGATCTCTCTCATAATTTGAGGGAGTTTGAGTCAACGGGGCTCCACAAGCTGAACTTCCAACCCACAATAAAGCACTGGTTTATCAGCAAGTGATAAAAACCAGTTTGGACCTACGGCTGCCAACTTCGGGGCCGTTGGATGAAATGGGGAGGTTATGCATCTACCAGACCCGCAACGGGATTCCAACGTTGCCCCCATCCTTAGTTGCCATGAACCAAAAATAATAAAATTTAGTTTGCAGGCCCCATTTGGGGTCAAATTGGTCCTCGAACCTCGGCGTTACTGTCAGTCATCTCTAAGGGGTGAAAAATAGGGGTTGAAATGTTCAGAACGCCGTAGCTCGAAAACTTTCAATAGAAGGGTATGGTTTTTAAACGTTTTTATATCATCTCGAACTAAAGAATTTTTTTGAGACCACCCGGAGAACCCATTCGTTTGCAGCGAAAAGCTTCGTCAACATGATCGTGAATGAAACGGTATGAATCCGGCCCAGATATCATTGCTAGGGATCACCTGATTATAATCACAGATGGCTGTATGAAGTCGAGTTGGTTGTTCTGTGATATTATTCCATTTGAAAAACGCTGCAAAGTCCTTGTCACATGGGTTTATTATTCTATTGGACATACCTACAGAAACGTTGGCTGTTCATTAATAAATTGTTTCTTTCATGCGTAATAATCGAAATAGCTACTTCTGATGGTTTCCATTAATTTTGGCCCCCAAAACACAAATTAGGTACGCTCTTTTTTTCTTAACTATCTTTGATCATTGGTAGTGCCATTTAATCGTCCTGAACCACGTCTTGACACTTTTTCCAGTGTTATTATACAAACTGATGGTGATTTCAGACGATTTCCCAGGTTTTTCAATCATAAAAAATCAATTCTGGGAGCTGAACATTTGGTAGAACTCAATTTTCCACTCTTTGGTCAAAATCGACTTCATATTCGGTCTTCTCGTCCCCAAAAACATAGAAAACGATATCTCAGAAGCTCATGTTACCAATATGTTGCTAAAACGCAAAAAGTACCTATTTTTACACACATTTTCACTCATAACACCCCTGGGTATATTCCGATCGGGCTGAAAAGTTTCGGGACACAACTAGGGCCCAAATGGAGCATGTGTGCGAAAGAACGATTTTTTTAGACCGAAAATGAAGCCTGTACACGTGATACGGCGGACGGCGTACGGCGGACGGACATTGCATTTTGGTTTATTATTCTGTGAATAATACACCTATGTATTCGCTCAGCAAAAAATTTTTATAACACCCCCTCAAAATTTTTTCTTTTCCGTTTCAAGGTGCGTAGATTCAAAAAATGCAATGTCCGTCCGCCGTACGCCGTCCGCCGTATCACGTGTACAGGCTTCATTTTTGGTCTAAGAAATTCGTTCTTTCGCACACATGCTCCATTTGGGCCCTAGTTGTGTCCCGAAACTTTTCAGCCCGATCGGAATATACCCAGGGGTGTTATGAGTGAAAATGTGTGTAAAAATAGGTACTTTTTACGTTTTAGCAACATGTTAGTAAAATGAGCTTTTGAGGTATCGTTTTTCATGTTTTTGGGGACGAGAAGACCGAATATGAAGTCGATTTTGACCAAAGACGCGGAAATTGAGGTTTTACCATTGGCTCAGCTCCCAAAATTGGTTTTTCTTAGTCAAAAACCTGGAAAACTGTCTGAAATCACCATCAATGTGTATACTAACATTAGAAAAAGTGTAAACAGCTGAATCAAGACCATTAAATCGCACTACCAATGATCAAATATGATCTGGGGGGGAAAAAAAAGTGTAGGTACCTATTTCATGTTTTGGGGGCCAAAATTGGTGGTAATCATCAGGAATAGCTAATTCAATCATTCCACATGAAAGAAACAATAAATTTAACTGCCAACAAGAATCTCTAGAACTCCAATAGAATAATAAACCCATGTGACAAGGACTTTGCAGCGTTTTTGGAATCTATGCACCTTGAAACGTAAAAGAAAAAAGTATGAGGGGGTGTTATAAAAATTTTTTGCTGAGCGAATACATAGGTGTATTATTCACAGAATAATAAACCAAAATGATGGATTTTGTTGATTTTGTTGATATGTACTTTAGTAACTTGAACAAACCTTTTGCTTCATGAATAATAACATTACTGACTTACTGAATCCCGCGCCTTTCTATGAAAATGCAATTCCCGAGCCGGCTCCAGTACTCGATTTAGGGATTTCTGGGGGGGGGGGGGGGGGCACGAGGAGGGTAGGTATTGACCACAGAAAACAGCGACCCACACAGAAGGGGCACCTGAACAGGTAAATAATAAACCGTTGTGTAACAATTTGCAGCATTTTTCAAGCTCGATTCCAAAGGTTCATTATTGCGAATAATACACCAACATTTCTGGCCGTCCGCCGTACTTCGCACTTTCCTTGGTTACGATGCACCAAAATTTATGAAATTTGGTTTGTACGCTCGGCCTTACTTTCAGTCATCTCTAAGGGGTGAAAAATAGGGGTCGAAATTTGCAGGTTGCGGTTGTCATATTTTTTTCAAGTTCTCAAATTTGTCTCAAACTGAGGAATTTTGTTAGACCAGACGGAGCACTATGCGTCCAGCGGTTCGATCACATTAAGGACCTGAAGTGTGCACCGAAAAGTTTCGTCAACATGATCGAGAATGAAACTTCTTAAATCTGGCCCAGAATCGCTAGGGAACACCTGATTGCAATCACGGATGGCTGTATGAAGTCGGTTTGTTGTTCTGTGATATTATTCCATTTGAAATAAACCAAAATTGTACTTTAGTAACATGAGCAAACGTTATGACTCATGAATAACAACAAATAATAATCAGTGGTTGAATTATTGAATCCCGCGCATTTTTATGATACTTTAATTCCCGAGCCGGTTCCAGTAAGCGGTTTAGGGCAGGCATGTCAAACGTGCGGCCCTCGGGCCGCATGCGGCCCACAAGACGTTAATGTGCGGCCCACGAGTCGGTGCTAGCAATCAGTGCAATGCGGCCCACCCTACTATGTCATGAAAAAGTAAATGAAGTTGGGAAGGCGAAGGGAGAAGGGAATTCACTCCTGTTCTTTTCAAAAAATATTCTATACCTATTGAATCGTTGAAAAAAGAATTTGACCCCCCCCCCCCCCTTTTTCTGCTCCCTTTTCCGCTGACGTGGTAAAAGTGCCCTCTCATTTACAAATGGAGGTGATTGAAATGCAGTGTGATTCAACCCTGAAACACAAGTTTCTTGAAATAGGCACACCCGCATTTTATACATTTTTGCCTCATCATCGGTTCCCGAAAATTCGGCATTTCGCGGCTGAAATAATTTCTATGTTTGGGAGTACCTACCTATGTGAACAACTCTTCTCCATTATGAAACGAAATAAGTCTCCAGAAAGGTCCAGGCTTACAGACTGCCATCTAAGCTCGACTCTCAGAGTGGCCGCAGCAAACAATATTGTTCCCGATGTGGAAAATTTGGTGGAACGAAGAAGATGTCAACTGTCAGGGAAAAAATATTAGTTAAGATCCTATTTTCTTCTTGCATTTTGCTGTTAAACTTCTTGTAAACTTCTAATATAGAAAGTTGACATAATTCCGTTTAGTGATTTTCTTGCGGCCCACACAACCTTTCAGAAGCAGCCATTTGGCCCTTGAGGAACTTTGAGTTTGACATGCCTGGTTTAGGGCTTTCCAGGGGGGAACACCAGAGCAGTAAATGACCACAGAATGCGCGACAATACAGGTAAATAATAAACCGTTGTGTAATAATTTGCAGTCGCGAAGCCCGAATCCATAAACCCGTAATCCTTGCTTTTGCGCATGCGCATTCGAGGCACCGACAAAGTTTCCGAGACGTGATGATGAAAACCACCGGGAACTCACAGCGTCCAAAAGCTAACCGAACAAAAGTGGTTAGAATTTGACTGAGAGTCCAAATTGCTTATAATAATTAGTAAAAACTGCTAACAATCATGAAAATCAACAAAGTAGTGCTATCAAATCAGAAAAATGTTACAGATTGGTACTACAAAATTCGCCTATATGTGGTTTAAATTCATAACGGGAACTTTCTAATAAAGATTGACAGAAGAATGCTATTCATTTTTTGTTAGATGCGAGCGCCAACGCAGAATATGACAAAAATGCGTAATACAATTGTGTCGGGGCAATTGTGTGGTGGTGGGGTTTTTAGCAACAATACTAAAATTTAATTATCAAATAATTATATTAATACGTCATATTTTATGATTTATCTTTACAAGGGTGTAAATTTATATGGTTGATTCGAGGCTCAATTATATGGCTTATTCTTACAATGGTTCAATTCTTTTAGAAGTTGACATTAATTTTAATTTCGACAGCCAGAGTTTACTGAGAAGGACATTATTTGAGCATTTTTCTTAGCAGAATTCGCAATTATGCATAGTAAACTTTTCATTTTTCTTGTTTCACTGGTGAACTGTTAATTTTAATTTTTTTTTTTTCAAATTTGATTTTTTCGTCATACTTCTGTGTATTAATTTTGGTTTATTAGTATGCGAATCATACACCTACGTATTCGCCCAGCAAAAAAAGTTACAAAACCCCCCACAAATTTTTTTTTCATTTACGTTTCAAGGTGCGTAGTCAGAAATTCCGTGCAGTATTCGCCCAGCAAAAAAAGTTACAAAACCCCCACAAATTTTTTTTTTCATTTACGTTTCAAGGTGCGTAGTGTCAGAAAATGCAATGTCCGTCCGCCGTATCATTCACACCGGCTTGATTTTCGGTCTAAAAAATTCGTTCTTTCGCACACATGCTCAATTTGGGCCCTAGTTGTGTCCAGAAACTTTACAGCCCGATCGAAATATAGCCAGGGGTGTTATGGGTGAAAATGGGTATAAAAATACGTATTTTTGTGTTTTAGTAACATGAGCTTTCGAGGTACCGTTTTTTTCCATGTTTTTTGGAAACAGCAGAGTGGAAAATTGAGGTTCTAAAGAAGTTTCAGCCTTAAATTTACGTTAAATTTTGGTCTAAAATTTTCGTTCTTCCGCACACAGTTTGGGTCCCCGTTTGGGAACACATTTGGGTCCTAGCTGTGCTCCGAAGCCCGATCGGAATACACCCAGGGGCGTTGTGGGAGAAAAATGGGTGTAAAAATAGGGGTTTTCGCGGGTTTTTTTTTAAAGGTTTTAGCGAACATGAGCTTGTGAGGTATCGTTTTCTATGTTTTTTAGGGTGAGAAGACCGAATATGAAGTTGATTTTGATCAAAGAGAGAAGAATGTAGATTGTAACGAACTTTCAGCTCCCAAAATTCATTTTTTATGGGTCAAAAACCTGGGCAACCGTCAGAATCACCAAATATTTGTAAAATAACACTAGAAGTAGTATCAACAGGTGAATCAAGACGATTAAATGGCACTATCAATGATCAAATTTGTAAAAAATAATAATAATAATAATAAAAAATAAAAACAATCCGAGACTAATTCGTGTTTTTGGGGGCCAAAATTGGTGGAAACCATCAGAAATATCTAAGATATCAATGATTGCACATGAAAGAAACAATAAATGTACTTCCAGCATTCCTGCAGGTACGTCCAGTAGAATAATAAACCCATGTGACAAAGACTTTGCAGGGTCTTTAATTTATTGCCCAGATTAATATGTTATGTTCGTTGTAATTGGCATCTATTGTATTCCGTCTTCTCTAAATAAATTAATAAATTATACGGTTTATTCGTCGGTGTTCAGTTAAATACGGTTTATTCATCAGAGTTAAATTAAACAACTTATCCTTGCAGGGTTTAACTATATTGTTTATTCGTTAGGGTTTATTTATATGGTTGGAAAATAGTATTTATGTTACCAACCTCACTAATTTGGGCTTAAAATTGTCTCGCTCACACATTAACGAGTATAACGAGGGAAAAAGAAGAGCGAATGAATTAGGAAGATGTTGGTTAGGGACATCTGAGATCGGAAACTTGAGCGCATGCAACTTACTGGTTCATTCATTCTACGAAGCGGAAATGAGGAAGCGGAAAGAATGAAGCGATTATTAGGCGAATGATTCAGAAGCTGGACTAATCAACTGAGAGGTAAAGGGTAGAAATGATGATCGTACTCGAGATGATGATTGAACTGATGATTTGATACGTGCAGCGACTATAATCTGGTTGGTCACGTACGTAATTATAGTGTCTCGCCCCCCTGAATTCGTGAGGGGGGCGGAGGTTGGGACTGTGGTGCCTCGGCGCCGTGTGGTGCCGCGGCTGGTGGGTCGGGCGCCGCTGGTGGCCCGCGGGCACGGAGAGGTAACGCATGCCGAGTCAAAACAAATAAACAAAACCAACGAAAAAAACAAAACACGTAACGCGAATCGAGTAACAATTGGGTTGGAATTGAGGGAATTGCAGGGGGAATAATAAGGGGGTTATAGACGGACGTAGATTTTATTGATTGCCGAGATTTTGCCGTTGTTTCGAACGGTTAACGCACGGTATTTTGGTGGATAACCCGTTACCTCAGTACTGTCCGCGACGGAGGGGGGCTTTGTGTAGTAAGTATCAGTCAGGACCGCGTGGAAGGCGGAAAAGGGGCGGGGAGGGGGAGATGTACAGTGGTGGGGGCGGTGGAGGGGGATTTCTCTCCTCCGGATCCTGCGCAATGGACCAAACATCGATTCACCGTCAGCACCCCCCTCCACCGCCCTCAGCTGTATCACCAACCTACACCTACACTTTCCCCTAAGCTTCAACCCTGGCCTAGTATCCCACCCCCGACTACCGCCCACCCATCCACCCACAATCACAAGGCCCCCCCCCCCCCCTCCGACGCAGTCACATGGCCCCCCCTTCAATGGTCACATGGCCCCCTCTCCCATCAAGCGGGCCTTCCCCATTCCAGAGGGCCTTCCTGCCATTGTGGCATCGAGGTCATCCTCACCACTGGCCGCCACACTAATTCTAGTAGATCCTTCATATTTCCTCATTACTGCTTAAACAATTACCAGCCGAGCAGCATGACCACAGGAGCGAATTTTCAAAGTTGGAAGCATTCACTAATTTGAGACGATTTTTTAAAGCGACTTATGCCCTCTCACCTCCACCTAAAATTTCTAGTGAATGTATATGTACCTATATAAATTTGTGGTAATTTCAGCCGTTTAGCGACTTTCCAAATAAAACGAAGCTATTGCAATGTATCAAAAATTTTCAGAACATGAATTTTTGAAATTTTTTATAGGTACACTCATTTAGAGCATCTTGAATTCATCCCGATTTTTAAAAAATGTGTATACATTTACATATATATATTATATTTGTTTAAATTGAGTGTTCTTTTCTGTCTAGTAGAAGTAAAGTTGGGAGAGGTAGTTTGACGAAATCTCCTCGCTGTTGAATTTCCAGACGAAGATGTGACAGCATTCAAAGTATGTCAAACCTGTTATAAATCCTCACTACAAAACAAAATACCCCGCCTCTCTCGTTCGAGTGGATTTTCCTACCCTCCATATCCAACCCACTTGCCGCCCTTGGACATCATTAGTGAACGACTTGTTTCTCCGCGAATTCCATTTATGCAAATCCGACGCCTACGCTTTGTACACGGCTCGAAAGGAATTATTGGACAAGTAATCAACGTTCCTGTAGATGTGAATACGATGATACACGATCTGCCTCGCCAACTTGATGACGACTATGCTTTCAATGTACACATTAAGCGTCATCAAATCCACAAGTCATGCTACCTCACAGGTTTTATAAAGAAATCAACTGTTAAAAAGTGGTTACAATACTTAATCGCAAAACCATTGTACAAAATATACGGAATCACAGTTGATGAATCTTTCTTTGGTCCAACAAAAACAACAGTACTCCAAAGTGAAGATGAGGATCCAAGTGAGCCGATAATTGAACCAATAACAGAAAGTGCTGAGCATGTGAACGATATGTTGCTAGCTAAACAACACACCCTCATGTGGACTGAGGAGAAGTATTTAGATCTTGCGCCCAGGATGAATAACAGACCAATAAGTCTGCTGTTTGACGAACACGCCGAAGAGCTCTCCTTTGTCACTATCTATCTCGGAGAGCCACGGACATTTAAAATTGAAAATGTTACTCCGTTCATGATGGCTACAAGTGAAATACGGCAATTCTTCGAACTTAACCTTATGGCATACAGTCCTAAAGCTGAAATTTTTGAAGTCGTTCGTGACAACCAATATCATTTAATACCTATGTTGCTTGGTGGCGATCTCGAAACGAAACTATATATTTCTGACTTTAGTTATCATCGTCCGTTATTGTCTATTACTGACCCAATTTCTGTACAATAAATTTTACCGATTGCACTTTTTGGTTTATTATTTTCAATAATGAACCATTGGAATCGAGCATGAAAAAAAAAATTCTTACCCCCCCTCAAAATTTGATGGTTTACGTTTCAAGGTATGTAGAATCCAAAACTGCAATAAAAATATTTCTGTCTGTCCGCCGTACGCCGTACGCCGTACGGGCCACTTTTCTTAGTTGCCATGAAAAAAAATTGATGAAATTCGGGTTATAGGTTCCGTTCGGCGTCTAGTTGGTCCTCGAAGCTCGACGTTACTGTGAGCCATCTCTAAGGGGTTCAAAATAGGGGTTGAAATTTTCAAAACGCCTATACCATTTTTTTACGTAAATATTTTTACGGTTTTAAATAGTTCTTGAACTTGCGAGTTTTTTAAGACCATCCGGAGCATCGTACGTCCAGCCGTTCGTTCACAGTAAGGCCCCGAAGTTTGCACCGACAGGCATTTTCGACTCCAGTGTGAATGAAATTGTATACAATTCAAACCAAATCTCGTAACCAGAGACGCGCCCACAATAGGAATTTGTGAATACGGCCAATCATTGGTAGGGATCACCTGATTATATTGGCGGAGTATGAAGTCGAGTTGGTTGTTCTGTGATATTATTTAATTTGAAAAATGATGGCACTTTTGGAGTTTGTTGGTAGGTAGTGAAACTTGAACAAACGTTGAAGTATTATTGATGGGTAAATTATTACTACGGTAAATCATTACTCAACGGAAAATTATTACACAACGGTTCATTATACCATCTACGTAGAAGGGGCTGTGTTTGTTGGTAGGTACTTTTGCAACTTTTTTCACTCCTCATCAACAATTTCTTTTCAGAACTTCATTATGTGTGTTTCTTTTTGTTAGGTACTGTTTGTCATCGGCAGAATTATTTTAGCAACATTTAACTCGTGATTTAGGTAGGTACCTAGTAACGAGTACGGGGTTAGGTACTAACCTACGGAGGGTCTGCGATCTACATAATATGTATATAATAGTACATATCATATTATATAGACGGGTTATCTATACATAGAGCTGTGATCTGTAACAGAAGGGTATTCTATACAAAATAATAAACCGTTGTGCAGGGATTTGCAGCGTTTTTCATTATCAATCAATTCAAAAATTTATATCATTTTTCCACTTCATGGAAAAACATTGAAAAGTGGATGTGAAAATACAGCGCCCAAAAACATATCCATGATTCAATGTTTTTCCATGAAGTGGAAAATTTTTTTTAATACATGCTCGACGTTTCCACCTAGTGTGCTAGGTCCTATTCATGAGTTCTACAATCACAAAATGCGAATACCTAATGGTTAGTTGTAACGGGTAAAACATAAGGCTAGGTATTATATGGTGTTCAGAGCTACTTACTTATGCAATGAGGATGTTTGATTAACTGAGAGATGAGTAATTATACAGATGACGAAGTGGCTTAAAGAACAATTCCAACAACGCAAACCAATAATGAGAATAATGGTTAGTCTTAAAGATTTAAAAATACAACAGGCTAACAACAAGGAAGGAGATGCCTGTGGGAGTTGGGTGGAATTGTAATGGATACTATTGTGGTGTGTGTTAAAGATGGAGGAAGGAGTTTTTTGTAGTCTGTGATAAGATGGAGGAAATTTGCTCTAGAATTGCTGTTATTTTACCTACTTATTAACTATTTTATGGAATATTATAGCTGGGATGACAGTAATGCTTGTGGCTTAGAGTACTAGATGATATGACAATAATTTACATGACTTAGAATTACGTGACTTTAAATTAGGTAGGATATAACAATCAATACTTTGGATGATTTGGAATTGAGTGACTCATCATTAGGTAGGTAGTTTAAGCTATGGAATGAGAGGTTGTGCGGTTGACAATGGTTGAATATTTGCACAGTTATGGTTGTGACTAGTATATAATGTCAAGAAAGGATTATGTAACTATGGAATGAGGGGTGGTAATAATTTTGGTGGGGAAATTTAGTTTTAAATATTCTTTGAGTAGTTTTGAGTAAACAGTTGACAACCCCTTCACATATCTCTTAAAATTTATGTTCTTGTCTTCATGTCTTCATTTTTTACCATGTATGCAACTTCCTGAAGACAAGACCATAAATTTTAGACAAGAACATAAATGAAGACAAGAACATAAATTTTAAGAGAGATGTTAGGGGGTTGTCAACTGTTTACTCAAAACTACTGAAATAATATTTAAAACTAAATTTCCCCACCAAAATTATTACCACCCCTCATTCCATAGTTACATAATCCCCTTTCTTGACATTATATACTAGTCACAACCATAACTGTGCAAATATTCAACCATTGTCAACCGCACAACCTCTCATTCCATAGCTTAAACTACCTACCTAATGATAAGTCACTCAATTCCAAATCATCCAAATTATTGATTGTTATATCCTACCTAATTTAAAGTCACGTAATTCTAAGTCATGTAAATTATTGTCATATCATCTAGTACTCTAAGCCACAAGCATTACTGTCATCCCAGCTACAATATTCCATAAAATAGTTAATAAGTAGGTAAAATATCAACAACAACAATTCTAGACAACAATTGTAGGTAACAGCAATTCTAGAGCAAATTTCCTCCATCTTATCACAGACTACAAAAAAATCCTTCCTCCATCTTTAACACACACCACAATAGTAGGTATCCATTACAATTCCACCCAACTCCCACAGGCATCTCCTTCCTTGTTGTTAGCCTGTTGTATTTTTAAATCTTTAAGACTAACCATTATTCTCATTACTGGTTTGTGTTGTTGGAATTGTTCTTTAAGCCACTTCGTCATCTGTATAATTACTCATCTCTCAGTTAATCAAACATCCTCATTGCATAAGTAAGTAGCTCTGAACATCATATAATACCTAGCCTTATGTTTTACCCGTTACAACTAACCATTTTTCTCATTTTTTGATTGTAGGGCTCATGAATGGACCTAGCACACTAGGTGGAAACGTCGAGCATGTATTAAACAAAGATCAAAAACTATAACAAGTCTAGTTTCGTCAAACTACCTCTCCCAACTATATTTGTTTATGTGTCACTTCAGACATCTGACCTTCGGTAAATGATAAAAATTCCAAATTTCGCTGTTCGTATTGCTAAACAAAAGATTGAGTTTGAAGATGAGCAATTTTGAAAAATTCTAAGGGGGTCATCAAATCTGAGTTTTTAGGGGTCAAAAATCGGTGAAATTGCGAACAATTGATAATCGCTGGAAGTTGTATGGAAGTGAGTAAAGAGAGAAAGACAATTTCAGTTGTTTTTCATACAGAATAGGGGTCAAATTTGAATTTTGGAGGACCTAAGTTCGGCACCCAGCGAGTGAAAAACTGCGAAGGGCCCTTTTGTGTGTTTACGTTTGGCACCCGGAGTGGGTCAGATTCGGCACCCAGGCAGATCAGAAACGGAATCGCAGGAGTTTTCACATTCTTGTCAGTATCACATTTTGTAAGTATCACTATATCGCATGAGCCAACATGAACGTTGACGGAGATTTGTGTGTTGCGGTTGGATCTCGAGGTGGAAATGATGTGTTTTTTCACGAGAAATTTGGGTACACCTATAAAAAAAAACATTAAAATCCGGTGGATATTCCCCGGGAGGAGAAATTGGAAGTGCAAGTGCTACCTGAGAACTACGAATGGCGAGGTTAAGTTCGCGCAAGATGAACATACCTACTCATGATTGTTCCGACGATATAGCTGTACTAAGAGCAGCGGTGAAACGTAAAGCCCATGAGGATATTTCAACACCTCCGAGAAAGGTAAACTTAGTATACAGGTATAATATTTATTGTATATAGGTATATACAGGTCAAAGACAAATGCATTCAAAAGAAGCAAGATGGACTTCTACCATCCTATAATATGCAAAAAAGTTATCCACAAAACTCTGGCCTCATGTCGACGATTAGTTTATTTACTTTTATTTACATTTACATTCGACAAGGTGGCTCATGCCACTGATATTAGGGGATGTCGTGATATCCTCCCAGGACATCACTCTTTATTATTAAGATCTCACAAATAAACGAGGGAATGAAGTGGCAGACGCAGGAGGCCCCAGAGACCTTAGTAGGCGAGTTTTTATAGTCCTGGGACTATCCTCCCTCCATCCTCCATACTGGTGGAGGATGGTGGGGATCCCCTCCAGGAAAAAAGCGGATGGTCAGTGAAACAGATAGAGGGATTACGTTTAAGAATTAATAAAAATAATCCTCTAAAGGGAAGCACTTACATCCGCCTTCCGACTCAAATTGAAAGCAAAAAGGCTTGTGTAAATGTAAAGAATAATGACAAATTGTGCTTTAAATATTCCATTCTAGCCAAACTGATCACCGGAAATGCTCACCCCGTGAGTAAATATTTCATACAGGCAAGAAAAGGGCGTCGCGTCGCGTTCCGCTACCTCGTTTCGGCTACCATTCCAAGGACAGGACACATATATGGGGGTTCTGCAAGATTGGGACTAGGACTAGCCTGGCCTTGGCAGTAGCCGGGGCGGGGCCCTGGCCGTGGTGGGGGGTACCGCACGTGCCAAGCTTGAGTCAGGACGAACCCCCTGCCCCGGCTACTGCCAAGGCCAGGCTAGTCCTAGTCCCAATCTGGCAGAACCCCCAGCTCAGTGGAGAAAGTTAAATCCAAGTAGAAAACGCCAAAACATGATGGTTACGGCCTAAATCCAAGTGAAAATGCCTAAACCAAAGTGGAAGTGACCTAACTCAGTTGGAAATGCCATACGTATATATCAACTTTTGACCGATTTAGCCAATTGTACAGGTTCTGAAGAGCGAATCTGCTAAATCCAAGTAGAAAATCCCAGTGGAAAAGGCCTAACTCAATTCAAATGGCATAATATAAAAAGTTTTGGTCATTTTAGCCTATTTTACACATTTTTGTTGTTGAAAATTCGGAAGGCTAAATGAGGATTTGCTAAATCCAAGCAGACAAGGTCTAAATCCAAGCAGAAAAAGTTCATTCTATTCGGAAATGCAACACATCAACTTTTGGTCATTTTAGAAAATTTGACACATTTTTTAAAGAAAATTCAGAAGGGTTAATTTATTTTAAAAGTTCGACTGGCCTAACTCAATTCAAATGCCATAATTTTGGTCATTTTAGCCTATTTTACACATTTTTGTTGTTGAAAATTTGGAAGGCTAAATGAGGATTCGCTAAATCCAAGCAGACAAGGTCTAAATCCAAGCAGAAAAAGTTCATTCTATTCGGAAATGCATCACGTCAACTTTTGGTCATTTTAGGAAATGTTACACATTTTTTAAAGAAAATCCAGGAGGGTTAATTTATTTTAAAAGTTCGACTGGCCTAAGTCAATTGAAATGCCATAATATAAAAACTTTTGGTCATATTAGCCTATTTTACAAATTTTTGTAGTTGAAAATATGGAAGGCTAAATGAGGATTCGCTAAATCCAAGCAGAAAAAGTTCATTCTATTAGGAAATGTGACGTCAATTATTGGACATTTTAGACAATTTTACACATTTTTTGAAGAAAATTCGGAAGGGTTAATTTATTTTAAATGTTCGACTGGCCTAACTCAATTCAAATGGCATAATATAAAAACTTTTGGTCATTTTAGCCTATTTTACACATTTTTGTTGTTGATAATTTGGAAGGCTGAATGAGGATTCGCTAAATCCAAGCAGACAAGGTCTAAATCCAAGCAGAAAAACTTCATTCAATTCGGAAAAGCCACACGTCAACTTTTGGTCATTTAAGAAAATTCGGAAGGGTTAATTTATTCAGCTTTCACGTCAGTGGCTTTTGTTGTCTCGTAAAGGGGGACCTCCCTCCGACAACTTAATTTTCAATCTGAAAAAAATCAAAGTTATTCGCTCTTTCGTTAAACGTTTCGCCTCCTTTGATTTGCCGAACCGACAAAAAAAACCGTCGGCATGTTCAACCCGGCGAAACGTGGGATGAGAGAATTCGCAGATAAAACGGCCCCGATGAGATGAAAGCCGAAGGGGGAGGAAAACGAAGGCGGAAGATGGAAGAAATGAGAAAGAGAAAACAGCGAGGAGGAAATTGGACGACTCAAAGGGCTCCTGGGCTGAGGCTATTAATAAATTTCGCGGTCTGGCGTGAGGCCTCGAGGTGGGAAAGCAGTGGCAATTGGAGTTCGAGGTCAGTTCCAACAGCCGGAAAACCTCAGTTCGAGGTGAGCTGTGCAAATACTCACGGAAAACCTACAAAATGCTACATCAGGGCTGCGCAACGTCGCGGATTTAAAATATCCCGTTTTTTACCCATTTGTCCCGTATTTTAGGCAGGTAGGTGCTACAGAATACACAGCTGAGGATCAGCATAATATCATGTCCAAAACTAAATTTTAGTTTTCAATATGATTTGCTGATCCTGATCTTTGCTGATTCTCAGCTATGAATTCTGTAGTACATAGTGATTTCTGATGGTTTCCACCAATTTCGGCCCCCAAAATCACGAATTCTGCTCCTTCTGGTTCATTATTTTGAATAATGAACCATTTGGAATCGAGCATGGAAAAAAAAAAATAAAAATCTAACCCCCCCTCAAAATTTGATGGTTTACGTTTCAAGGTATGTAGAATCCGAAAATGCAATAAAAAAATTTCTGTCCGTACGCCGTACTGGCCACTTTTCTTAGTTACCATGAAGCAAAATTGGTGAAATTCGGGTTATAGGTTCCGTTCGGGGTCTAGTTGGTCGTCGAAGCTCGATGTTAATGTCAGTCATCTCTAAGGGGTTCAAAATAGGGGTTGAAATTTTAAGAACGCCGTAGCTCGAAAACTTTCGAAACTAGGGTATGGTTTTTTTACGCTATTAAATTTGTCTTGAGCTAAACAATTTTTTGAGACCACCCGGAGCATTGTACGTCCAGCCGTTCGTGTGCACCAAAAAGCTTCGTCAACACGATCGTGAATCAAACGGTATAAATCCGGCCCGGATATGGAGCACCTGATTATAATCAAGGATGGCTGTATGAAGTCGAGTTGGTTGTTCTGCGATATTATTTCATTTGATAAGTGATGGACTATTGGATTTTGTTGGTAGGTACTTGTGAAACTTGAACAAACGTTGAAGTATTGTTGATGGGTATATTATTACACAATGGTACATCACAACGGTAAATTACTACACAACGGTAAATTATTACATAACGGTAAATTATTTCACAACGGTAAATTATTACATAAAGGTAAATTATTACACAACGGTTCATCTACCAAGAAGGGGCTGGATTTTGTTGAACTTTTGCAACTTGAACAACCGTTGAAGTATTATTGATGGGCAAGTTATTACACAACGATTCATTATACTTGACCACGAAGGTAGGTATTGGTCACAGAAAACAGTGACCTACGCAGAAGGGGCATCTATTTCACTCCACATCAACTTTTTTCCTTCAGAACTTCATTATTTGCGTTTCTTTTTGCCGTTTTAGCTACTGTTTGTCATCAACAGAATTATTTTAAACATATTATATTATATAGACGGGTTATCTATACAGAGAGCTGGGATCTGTAGCAGAAGGGTATTCTGTACAAAATAATAAACCGTTGTGCAGGGATTTTCAGCGTTTTTTGTTTGTTTTCAAAGTATTTTTGATCATTGGTAGCGTGCCATTTAATGGTTCTGATCCACCTGTTTACTTTTTCTGATGTTCTGTACAAATTGATGATGATTTCAGACAATTTCCCAGGTTTTGACTCACAAAAAATTAATTTTGGGAGCTGAACGTTCGTTAAAACCTCAGTTCTTCATTCATTGGTCAAATTCGACTTCATATTTGTCCTAAAAAACATGGAAAAATATACCTCAAAACCTCATTTTACTAAACCACCAAAAAGCCATATTTTTATACCCATTTTCATCCGTAAGGGTATATTCCGATCGGGCTGGAAAGGTTCGGGACACAACTAGGGCCGAAATGCAGCATGTGTGCGAAAGAACTAATTTTTTAGAGCTAAAATGAAACCGGTATGCTTGATACGAGGGACGGACATTACATTTTTGGAATCTACGCACCTTGAAACGTAAAAGAAAAAATTTTGAGGGGGTGTTATAAAAAGTTTTTGCTGAGCGAATACATATTCACAGAATAATAAAACAAAATGCAATGTCCGTCCGCTGTCCGCCGTATCACCCATATCTACTCTAATTTCGATCTAAAAAAATTCTTTCTGTCGCACACATATGCTCCATTTGAGCCCTAGTTGTGTCCCGAAACTTGCAGCCCGATCGGAATATATCCAGTGGTGTTCTGAGTGAAATACACTGCCAAGGTGATGGCACAGGAGCTTCCTCGTCACAATCAGAGTGACCCATTATAAAATAGAACAGACTCGGAAGCAAAATAACATAACATTACATTACATTACATTACATACCATTACATAACGTTAAATATACATATTACATAACATTACATTACATTACATTACATAACATTACATTACATTACATGAAATATACATATTATACATAACATGACTTCCATAATACATTACGTCCATTATACATAACTAGCCTGACCGCTCGCTTCACTCACTATCCGAGATTCGCTGTACGCAGTATCGTGGAACCAACAAACGACGGAAAAATCCCATACCCTACCGGGTATTTGTGCCCAATTTTATCAAAATCCGTCAAGCCATTCAGGAGTTGACCATGGTCGACCATATTTCCGCTATGGTCAGGGAATTAAAAATGCGACGATGCACAACTTGGGAGCCTACTGGATATTCGTGCCAAATTTGGTCGATATCCGTTGAGCAATTCGGGATTCGACCATGGAGGGGCCCATGGATGCGCTATGGTCGACCGCGGGGGTAGTCCGAAGGGTCGATCGTAGATATAATTTCACGTAGATTACGAATACGCGATAAAAAATAGGGGTTACCATTTCAATTAACGAAGTTGACCATGGTCGACCATAGTTCCGCTATGGTCAGGGAATTAAAAATGCGACGTTGCACAACTTGGGAGCCTACTGGATATTCGTGCCAAATTTGGTCGATATCCGTCAAGCCATTCAGGAGTTGACCATGGTCGACCATAGTTCCGCTATGGTCAGGGAATTGAAAATGCGACGTTGCACAACTTGGGAGCCTACTGGATATTCGTGCCAAATTTGGTCGATATCCGTTGAGCAATTCGGGATTCGACCATGGAGGGGCCCATGGATGCGCTATGGTCGACCGCGGGGGTAGTCCGAAGGGTCGATCGTAGATAGAATTTCACGTAGATTACGAATACGCGATAAAAAATAGGGGTTACCATTTCAATTAACGAAGTTGACCATGGTCGACCATAGTTCCGCTATGGTCAGGGAATTAAAAATGCGACGTTGCACAACTTGGGAGCCTACTGGATATTCGTGCCAAATTTGGTCGATATCCGTTGAGCAATCCGTTGAGCAATTCGGGATTCGACCATGGAGGGGCCCATGGATGCGCTATGGTCGACCGCGGGTCGATCGTAGATAGAATTTCACGTAGATTACGAATACGCGATAAAAAATAGGGGTTACCATTCCAATTAACGAAGTTGACCATGGTCGACCATAGTTCCGCTATGGTCAGGGAATTAAAAATGCGACGTTGCACAACTTGGGAGCCTACTGGATATTCGTGCCAAATTTGGTCGATATCCGTCAAGCCATTCAGGAGTTGACCATGGTCGACCATAGTTCCGCTATGGTCAGGGAATTAAAAATGCGACGTTGCACAACTTGGGAGCCTACTGGATATTCGTGCCAAATTTGGTCGATATCCGTCGAGCCGTTTGGCCGTGCATAGAAGGACAGACAGACAGACAGAGCGCATGCGCAAGGCGAACCCCTGGCTCTATCATGTTGAAATTTATATGGGACCTCAATGGGCCCTACCCGCTTAATCCCTGAGAATTACATTGAAATTGGGTGAAATCTTTGGTTACTACGGCTGTAACAAGGAAATTGAATCTATTTCACGCCAGCGCATGCGCAGAGCGCACCGAGGGTCCGATCATGCTGAAATTCATACTGGAACTCACTAGGCCTTGTCCAAACAACCCTTGAAAATTTGAGCGAAATTGAATCAAAATTGTGAAAGTTATGCGTGTTTGTTGAATTTAACGTTAGCGCATGCGCAGGGCGTACCGCTGGATCAATCATGTTGAAATTTGTATGGGACCTCAAGGGGCCTTATCCGCACCATCCCTCAAAATTTGAGCTGAATCAATTCAAAATCGTGGAAGTTATGGCTGTAACAAGGAAATGCGGACAGACTCACAGACTCACAGACTCACAGACCGACAGACACGGAACCAAATTTGTTCAGTAGGCTTTGAAACGCAAAATGCAAGTGGAAATTTTGATTTCTGAAGACAAAAATTTTTTGGCTCACGAAAGTGAACACAAGGCTTCCGCTGCTTCGCAGACTCGGAAGCAAAATGGGTATATAAAAATAGGGTGTTTTGGGTGTTTTAGTAACATGAGCTTGTGAGGTATCGTTTTCTATGTTTTTCAGGACGAGGGGACAGAATGTGAAGTTGATTTCGACCAAAGAGTGGAAAAATGAGGTTCTAACGAAGTTTCTGCCTTAAACTTAATTTTGGTGTAAAATCGTCGTTCTTCCGCACTCACATTAGGTTCCCATTTGGCTTCTAGCTGTGCTCAGGAGCTCGGCAGCCCTATCGGAATACATCCAGGGGTGTTATTGGGAGGGGGGGGGGGGGTAAAGTGTAAAAAATAGGGGTATTCGAGACTTTAGAGATTTTTAATGAAAATGAGCTTGTGATGTATCGTTTTACATGTATTTTAGGGCGAGAATACCGAATATGAAGTTAAAGTTGACCAAACAGGATGAACAGAGGTTGCAACGAAGGTTCAGCTCCCTAAATGCACTTTTTATGAGTCAAAAACCGGGAAAGTTGTCTTAAAACACCATAAATTTGTATAGTAACACTAGAATAGTATCAACAGGTGAATCAAGGTAACTAATTGGCACTATCAATGATCAAAGATAATTTGTAAAAAGAAAAAAAAGCCTAATTTGTGTTTTTGGGGGCCAAAATTGGTGAAAACCATCAAAAATAACTATGTCAAGTAGAGGTGATGCACATGAAAGAAACAATAAATGAACAGCCAACATTTCTGAAGGTATGTCCGATAGAATAATAAACCCATGCGACAAGGACTTTGCAGGGTTTTCCGAGTTCCGCACGTCAAACTGACGATGTATACCATTAGGTGGATTAGTGTGGCTTATTGAAATTGACGATTCAATAAGTCCTACCCACTGTGGACTACTTTGCACAGTATTAATCGCCGAAGTTAGTTTAGACGGATTCAATTTATCGAAGCCCCTGAACCAAGCCACTCGGGACGAGACGAGCGAGAAATCGATAGGTATTAACGGGGAAGTGGAAGGATATTGGAACTCACTTGACGGAGGGTATCCTGAAGCTGAGGCAGAGGGCGAGGTGGTCAAGGCAGGAGTCGAAGGGTATGGGACGTCATTAATCTACTTCCACAGCAAGGCCCCCCCCCCCCCCTTCCACTCAAACAATTGACAAGATCTACCGCGGGCTCCTATACGGTTCACTCTCCCAAGACCATTTATCAAGAGCCCAAGACTCGAAACGACCTTTATGTGGTCGAGGGGTTGAGGATGGTCGGCACGAAAGGAGGCAGAACCTCGCACGTACTGGTACGAAGCGGAGTGTGAACCACTGTGTGCCCAGATCTGTATCAGGAAGTAACCGTAGGTCGCCAAGTTTACGGCATTTCTTCCTTCCGCTTCAAGCCCCTCCTATGTCTTCGCTATGGAAGCCACAGGTGGACTGTTGCAGCCCGACGAATCTCTAAGAATCAACCTGTCTAAATCGCGTTCTGACCAGTGGGTCTAACAATTTCGTTTCGACCAAAAATTTCTATGTGTTTCTACCCAGGAAGTTTTTGAAATGGGAAGTCGTTTCGGCCCGGTAACAGTACGTAGTAAGTGTCGTGATTCCCTTCACAGTAACCACTCCTATAATATTGTTATAAGATTTAACGAAATAAACGACGGGAACGGTGAGGGGGGGGGGGGGGGGTTCCATCAACCGCCATCGCTCCTCAACTGTCATAATGGCCGACTACGCACGGGGGACGGGTGGAAAAGTCCCTATATAAACAGCCCTTCTGGCCCAGCTCCTCATTCGACCAACCGACACTCGACTTACGACTTCTCTCTCGACCTCTCGTACCTTTCCATGCACTCCCTGTGGTGAAAACTGCGGGGTGCCCTCCTCTCTCCTGGTATCTGCTGTGGGCGGGATGCCTCCTTCTACTGTGACACCTGCAGTGGTGAAAATCGCGGGGTGCTAGCCTTCATCTTCCAGGTGCCTGCTGTGGTGAAAACCGCGGGACACCTCCTTCTCCTCTAACACCTGCTGTGGCGAAAACCGCGGAGTGTTAGCCTCCATCTTCCTGGTGTCTGCTGTGATGAAAACCACGGGACGCCCTCCTCTCGTCTAGTACCTGCTGTGGTGAAAATCGCGGGGTACTAAAAAACCAACATCCCAGGCGCCTGCTGCGGTGAAAACCACGGGGCGTTAGAGCAAATGACTACTACGGAAGCACATCCTTCTTCATCCATCTTCATCCGCCTTCATCTAAATCTCACCCACCATGTCGTGAGCACCACGCACCCGCTCACGACAGTAAGTTTATTATATCACAATGAAGTCACACTCACCTCCATAGACATCGTCGGTTTTGTAGTGTCATGAAACAATTATGATGCGTCACTGAGCTATGTGTTATTGCAACGGAAAGACTTGTCACCATCCTTCAAAGTTTTTGATCTTCGAAGGATCTGTGTGGAGGTAGGCAAAATAGGGAGGTAGGCAGCTCCAAATGGTTTAGGTTTATTATTATGTGAATAATACACCTACGTATTCGCACAGCAAAAACATTTTATAACACCCCCTCGCGATTTTCTCTTTTACGTTTCAAGGTACGTATATTCCAAAAATGCAATGTCCGTCCGCCGTATGACGCATATCTACTTCATTTTCGGTCTAAAAAATTCTTTGTTTTGCACGAAGCCTCCATTTGGGCCCTAGCTGCCGAAACTTTGCAGCCCGATCGGAATATACCCAAGAGTGTTATGGGTGAAAAATGGGTACAAAAATAGGGTTTTTGGTGTTTTAGTAACATGCGCTTGTGAGGTATGTATCGTTTTCCATGTTATTTTAGGAAGAGGGGACCGAATATGAAGTCGATTTTTACCAAAGAGTGGAAAGCTGAGGTTCTAACGAAGTTTTAACCTTAAACTTACGTTAAATTTTGGTCAAAAAATCGTCCTTAAAACAAAGAGAACGATTGGTATGGGCCCAAGAGTCCTGAAAACAATCGACCCACGCTCAGCTTATAGCAGGTCTAAAATCGTCGTTCCTCCGCTCACAGTTTGGGTCCCCATTTGGGAGCACAGTTGGGTACTAGTTGTGCTCCGAAGCCCAATCGGAATACACCCAGGGGTGTTACGAGGGGAAAATGGGTGCAGAAATAGGGTTTCTAGAGGGTTCCTTTTTTTCGAGGTTTTAGTGATAATGAGCTTGTGAGGTATCGTTTTCCATGTTTTTTAGTGCGAGAAGATCGAATATGTAGTTGATTTTAACCAGAGTGAAGAAGTGAGGTTGTAACGAAGGTTCAGCTCCCAAAATTCATTTTTTATTAATCAAAAAACCGGAAAATTTTCTGAAACCATCACAAATTTGTATAATAACACTAGAAGTAGTATTAGCATGTGAATCAAGACAATTAAATGGCACTATCAATGTTCAAAGATTTTTTGCAAAAGAAAATAGGAGCCTAATTCGTGTTTTGGGCCAAAATTGGTGGAAACCATCAAAAATAACTATTTCAATTACTACGCATGGATGAACAGCCAAGATTTCTTTAGGTGTGTCCGAGATAAACCCATGTGACAAGGACTTCGCAGCGTTTTTTGGTCTCATTTCCGTTACGGTAGGGTTTTTTGAAGTGAAATTTGGAACATATCATTGATATGGTATTCTAAACTCATAAAATAGGTCAACTTTTAAATATTCAAATTTAGCTCAATTTTAGCACATTTATTTTTCGAGATATGAGTTTTTTGGAATTATTTGGTGTTTCTGGCGATCTGTAGATGACGTGAAAGAAACTGAGATCAGAACCATGTATTTTGTTCAGACAGAACCCACATGTGAACTGCATCAAACTGCAAGGCAGAATGAAGAATTATCCAACTCTATGATTGCTTACTGAGAAGTTATGGGTTTTTTTTTCATGAAACTTTGTGCACTTTACGACAGGATTCTGCCAAGCAGTATGGAGACCTCAATTTTCAAATTTAAACTCACTGTAAGAAGCGATAACATTTTTGTGGTTAGTTACAGGTTTTGGGGTTTACGCTAATACAACATTTTCCGCGTTCTCTGAGATATCTACTACCGACTACGAGATCCACTGCAACCACCTCCATATCATAAAGCTCATAAAATACGGACGTACTGTTCACAAAGACTAACGCACGGAAACTGGTGAACAGCTGTTGAAACCGTCGCACCATCGAGATAACTAGGTTCATGGTATTTCAGGTACTTATTTACTTAATTCTGTTTGGCATGTTACATGTAACGGGTCGAAACGAGGTCTCATAAAATTTGCGTTTCGATCCGCCCTTGTTCGAAAAGAAATGCTCCCGAAATCGCGAGCGTTACCCACAGTCATAACAGTGGGACTACAAGGTACAGTAATATTACTTCTTAAACTAGCGAAAATAACCCATTAGATCTGATGCCAATGGGATTACAAGTTCCACAAACAGCGACACAACAGACTGTACTGTACATTGCAGAACATAGACCATCCATCCACGTCCAGGCATTTCCGTTTAGGAGTTCATTATTTCCGTTTCGCACCAGGTCAGAATGTAATTTTGATCTGATAATACGATCTTCTCCGACATTAGGAGTTTTTCAATTTAACGTGGATATGTTTTTGGGCTCGGGGACAATACGAAATTTCAGACACCAAAAAGTGTAATGCGATACCGATAAATAAAATTAGCTAGTTTACAAAAACAATAAGTTGCTAGGTTTGACCTACAAGGATGACATCAGTTGAGGGAGCCTTTCTTCAATCCCAAAATTTCTCCGTTTTACGCAACCGAAAAAAATTTAAGCCAGATTTTCTCAGTTTTTACGGAGAAACATTGAATGCAATACGGTAATATCAATTCGTGCGTCCAAAAACATGTCCGCGATCCAATGTTTTCCCGTGAAAACGTTCGGATAGCTTCAGAAACATAACACTAACTTTCTTATGCAAATCAAGTGTAACATCAACACAATCTACCGCTAACAGTCCAATAGATTCACTTTCAAGTTCCACTTCATTACAATTCCAGACCATTCCAGTGTACCCAGACGGCCTTTTCAGTGGAGAATGGTAGGTAACGAGGGAAGTTGATTCACACAGCGGAACGCTGAAACAAGTTTTGAATTAACTGCGTAATGAGTGACTGACTGTATTGAGTTCGTCATTATGACTGAGTAATTTTCCATCGTGATAATCAACCATTCGGTATTGTAATGGCTCTCACAACTGAATGGTGATGGGAGAGCACATCTTCACGCCTCAGCGGACCACTGTTTTGAACGTTCTGTGAACCGCTCTTTACACGCTGAAAATACCGATATTTCAATGCATTTTTGGGACAAGAAGAGCCATTTTATAACCCACACTGTGTATCTGATCGCATTCAACTCTTAAAATACCTACAGCAAACGGTGAAACGGTGAGTATATGACCCCTTAACCTTTATTATAACGTCGAACCTGGACGAGTGGAACCTGGGAAACTTGTATGTCTGGGAACAAAACGGTCCCACACCCCCTTGAGGACCAAAAACCTCAGTGAGTGGGAAAATGGTACCTCTATAAGTGGGAGTTGTTCTTCCCAAGGACAACCTCCATGAGTGGGAATCTAAGCCACCAGGGACTCTGAGTTACAACGCGACTTCTAATTGTGAGACTCGCTGATATGCCGACCTCTCACAGTGAGAATCGGCCCCAATTTGTTGCTGTTTTGTTGTTTTGCTAAGAATCGAAGTTGACTTATTACCTCTATTGAGCTCACTCGGTTTTTTATTTATTTATTTGTTTTGTTTTTTTAATTAAACAAATAAATAAAAATCAGTTTTTTTACCATGTATATTTTTTCTAAAATACCTACATGATAACGCACGAATTTTCCCAATTTCATTCAAATACATTTTAAATTTCATCTTTTTGTTTGTTTTTCTTCAAGTGGGAAACTTGGGTAAGTGGGAAACCTCTAAGAGTGGGATTCAAAAGCGTGCCCTTCAACTCCCACTTATCCACTGTAGATGGAAAACTATGCTATCTCAATTTATATTTGGTGTCTTATCGATACCGATAGTAATATAGCATTATTTTGGAAACTGCCCATCGGAACCAATCAGGAGTTGGTAACTCGGGAAAAGCTGTTGTTCTCATAACTCAACATCGCTATAATTCAAACTCGACGTCTGACAACTCGGGAGATCAGTAGGTACCTTCAACGTCGTCTCTCTTGAGGCGGAAGTGATGGAACTGTTTGATGGGACGGGTGGAAGCCCAGGGTAGGAAGGTTGGGAGAGAGGATCCATCTCCAGAACCCTATACCTGAAGGACGCTCAATATCGCGGATGGTCCTGAGCCATCTTGGAAGAGTAAATCTATCCCCCAACGACGTCCAGTATACCCGCTCCTAATCTACTTCCGATATCCCCCAGACGACGTGGACACAGACGACGGAGCAGGAACCAATAATTGCAAAGACAAGAGGAAAGGAACAACCGCCCTCAATGTGCTAGAGTTTGTTGGAAGAAGGGTCAAGATAAGTCCATCCATAATTTATTATCCTCCAGGTTCTCCTTCCCAAGCTTCTCCATTGTTCTCTTGTTGTTACAGCAGAGATCACTATCATCATAAATAAAGTGAATGACCCGTGCGTTGCAAAGGATAGCCTAGTTCGATATAGGTCGCAACCATACACTTGTGGTCGACTGACTCAATTTGGTTACCAAGTTACTATAATTCAGTTGTTGACTGTCAGCGTTGACAGAAAATTGGGCAATCAGTACGACCAAATTCCACGTACGATGATTTGTTCACTAATAACTTATCAAATCTTACTGTTGTAAATACATACATCGATTACTAGTTAAATATCCTATTGTCAACATGATTAGAGCTGCTAAATAACTTGGACTTGAGTAATTATAGTCGGGACTTATCCGGGATGCAAAAAAATAACTTTTGATCATATTTTACTGCCGCCTCCCGATCCGAGCTATCTGTGTATTTCCTGGCTGAATATTTTTTCTGAATATTTTTCTGATTGTTTTCTGAATATTTTTCAACAGAAGTAACAACGTTCAGCCGATTATGATTCTCACTAAAACTTCGATTTTTGGCCATCCACTATGCGTAGCTGTGCAACATATGAATAATTCAGATAGATCACATTTTAATGGGGACATGAAGCGCCTCGAATACTTAGAGCTTAGGTATTCAACCATTTGGGATTCTCGAGAATTATACTCCGAACTTCCCAAACTAGTTATAGTATTGCTCGAAGGCTGCACACGAATCTGATACTATGTGTGATAACCTCTGTTTCACGAGCCTTTGGATTTGGTATACTACGCAAAGTGTTACCTACGGAGGTACCGAAAAGCCAAGCACAAAACGAAGCTGCACCTGGATGCATGGTTTGGCATGCACTCAACCCCAGCGTCAACTGTAATATGCTCTGTAATAAAGATGCTCTTGGACCAAATCAATGGGCAATTTCACTTGTTTCATTTTCTCGGCGAGTGGTTTCCGAAAAGGTGCTATATGAGAGGTATCCAATGATCGAAAGTGGTCGATAAACCAGAGGAAAGAAAGCGAAATGACGTCATAGGCAAAGGCCCTCACCCCGGCTTCCGCCTGGGTGGAACCCACAGCGCCATCCACTTATGACCGTCAATTCGTTTTCTATCAGTTTGCTGCCCAAGCTGCAAGGAGTTTTGAGACGAATATTAGCAGTGGGGGAGGGGGGGGGGGGGGTTTCAACGGTGCTAAATCCGATTTTGAGAACAAAAATAAAAAAATCCTGCACACGGAAATTGCCCGTTGTCCTTTTACTTTGCTTGAAAGCGCTCGCGGAAGTGAAATAAAACCGAAAAGTTTAATATTATAATCTTTGTCAATCCAACTCGTATAATACAAAAAATCCGCAAATCCAATTAGGTCAAATGTTTTTGATTTGGTAGGTGTAAAATAATATCCTTACAATTCCATAGCCTTATATTTCCATAAAAATTCTGATCCTTCTTAGAGGACAGCTGTTGTCAGCGATGCCATCAAGGCGCAGTCAGACGTGAAGCCAAGGATGGAGTGGCTATTTACTTGACTTATATATGTATATATATCTATGTTGACATCAATAATTCTTAAAAGATGTTTCTTACTGGATTAAACATTCATTTACTTGTACCTGTCCTTGGTTTCTGTCACAATATTGCAGCAAAAACGATTAAGTGATGATGAGTAGTGATGGGGAGGGGTGAGAGATGTAGAAATGAATAGGGAAGAGGAGGAATATATAATTACTACACCTCCCGCTTTCGGCAGGCGACATTTGACGAAAGCTGGGGGCAGACTCGCATTTCAACATGACATATGGCCTCAGCTCGTAACCGCTTTTGACGGCGGCCACTGCGATTTGATATTACGAATTTCCCAGGCGAAAAAGGGTACAGCAATCCATTTCGGGTCCGTGGGAGGACAAACCCCGAGATAGAAGTACCTACACGCGGTAAAGTATAATTAATGTCCTTGAGAGGATCAGGAAGGCCCCAAGTGTTCAACAGGTCAGCTTAGCTTTTGAACTGCCCTCAATGAATATTCAGCAGGGGGCAGAAAGCGCTGAAGAGGAGTTTTGCGGAAATGAGCGGGACTGGCGCCCAGGGCCTCTGTGCCACCGGTGAGCGGTAGGTAACCTATACTGTTTCCTCCTACTACTACGCCTACTGTTGTTTTTGAAGGAACGACTAGGTTTGCTTTGGTTCATCAATTATGTAACAGTCGGTAGGATTGTGGAAAACTGAATTTGTTATAAAAGTGTTGATTTCATACGCGGAAATGCGACTGTCAGCCAACATACAAAGGATCGACTCGGCGCGTTCTGAAGGCGTTGCTTCAAGACCAGGATCTGTTAAATTGCAATAGGCTCTATTCAACTAGACGCAAACTATACGTATACGAAGACAATATATAACTCAACATGATATAAAGATATCCTATGTTGTATATGGAATTTTTATATCATACACGATGTGAAGAAGATCATTAATCAGTGTTAGGCATTGACAATAATTGTTGTAAACTAACCAATTTCTCCATCAATTACGGTAAATGTGATTATGCACCTTCACTATGAACCAATCGAAAAATTATGCACCCTAAGTAAATGGTCATTAGTATTCTCTCCTCGCTTCAAGTAATTTCGCTAACAGGCTCAAATTTGTCCGGTATTACACGAACATGACATGAACCTGTGATTTATCACGACGAATTTGAACATTCAGTGAGAAGTTTGTCCGCGCCTAAATAACTGTATTTTGTTCAAAGAGATCTGATACCATCTAGTCGCCCATGCCTGATTCTTCACGATGTAGCAGATTCCGCTCAATGATTGTAAAACGAAAAACAATCACGATTGACTGCAACGTACAACCAAGAAAGCCGAGGAAACGGTTATTTACCTATTATTTCCCCACGCCGCGGCCGCTCCATCACAATATAGACCGCTGGCCATCATAAAACTCAAGTGCCTCAGTTATTCGTAAGGCGCATTACCAGGAAGAATAGCATTACATAAAATCACTGTATAGACGAAGAGTTATGGAACATCCTCAGACCAAATGAGAAGTAATGGTGGACTAGACTTACCTCGGAAGAAGTGAGATAGCACAGGCGGGAGTCAGTGCTTTCGATGGAGGCCTGCTGGACGATGCCGTATCTCGAGCCTTCGCGGTCGCTCATGTAGTCCGAACGAAGGGAGTCTTGCCGGTCAAAAACTCCCCTGAAACAGATCACAACTACTTTAAAACATGAATATTTTCTCGTGAATCAAATGGTATGAATCTCCTTCGTGTAACTCCACGTTAACAAAAAGCACAGCTACAACGATTTCCTATGTCACCTGGGAGAAGAGAAGTCATACCTTCTGGACGTTTAAATACATGACGCGAATCCCATTCCGGTGATCTCACACATTCTACTCCTTACACTGCCACTGGGCGCTTAATGTAGCTATCCTCCTTCAAAAATTATTGTAATATTGTAATGAGAATCTTTGAAAACGTTTTATGTTCGCAGATTATTGTTTCCCAGTGTGAACCACAAAAACCTCTACGAAGGAGCCAACTCTGATCTGCCGATTGGTTTATCATTTATAACTTCAGATTCGGAGGGAAGAAATGTTCAGGGCACTGCGGACCTATCTAGAATGTTATCTGTAGTGATTGAGGAGTTCAATAGACGAGTCGATCGCTTGATTGAGAATGGTTATGTATTTGTTGGCCCCTCGGCTCTTTATAGGCCCCTGACATGATCAGAGGGGGGTCGGGGGGTCCCCACTCAGAGGTACAACATGTATGTACATTACATTGGTTGTGGAGGAGCAGCCGATCACAACATTATCGTATTACAGGCTTACGACACAAAACATTATGCAGATACCCCGAATGAGACAAAAATATTAATCGCTTCATTGATTCGTGCATAATCAGTAATATGTGTCATTTCCATGCTCATGCGTGTAATTAACTACATGATTTGATCTCCACTGAGATTTAATAAAATCTTTAAGGATGCTGGGTCAGAGGATTCACGAGGAGACCACGACAGGGGTAACCGACTTTGCTGTGGCACTTCGTCATTCTGGACACGCTAGACAATATTATTCCGCCTCGAGGGTGCGTTGGATGAATTATTTATCCAGCTCTCCGGAGAGGAAAAAGGTGGAACTTTCCTTCTTTAGAGGGAAATATATAACAACTATAAAATGAAGGCGGCCAAGGGTTTTAAGAGGGTTGGCATCTTCCGGGATAGCACTTATTTATTAATGAATTAATGAATTTACGATTACGTGACATTTCTACAGGCAACGAAAATGAACAGCTTATTCGGTTGACTTCTTTGCTTATTTAACTCATTAATTGTTTCCCTGAACTCTCAATAGTTATTTCCACAGTTCTTTCCTCAGTTGTATTCTCTTCCTTGGAATAAGTTCTTTATAAGTATGCCTGAATAATAATGAATTCAACAATATTCAAAATATGGTTCTTATCGAAGTGTCACTTTGGTTCTTACAATGGCTGACACAGCACACAATCAGGGTGAGAAGAAAAAGGCAATCACAAGTGCCAGCGGAAATGACCTAGTAGTAGAATTTTGTATATAATAACGAATCGTAATAATGTATGTATGGTGCGTTCTGTTCATAAAATTTTAATGGAACGACTCATCATTACCTAACGAAGCAACATTGTAGGAGTCTATAGCATATTTTAAAGCCCAGGAAGAATATTAGTTCTATTTCAATTCCATTTGCTGTAGCCTTCGTAAATCTTGAAACCAAAACATACCTCATGAAAATCCGGCGTTTCTGGGCTCTTCTATTCGATTTGATTTTGACCTCCTCTTAGAAGCAAGGTGGATTATTTTTTTTTTTTCACATTGGTGGGTTCCAACTTTTACGTTAAAAAGCTAAAACAATGCATACAGCTGGCAGCTCTCAAATGACTCATGTTGGCATGTAAACCTCATACCTAGACAACAGGAACTAGGATAGGATCAATACGAGGCGAAAATGTCCCTCAATTATCCTGTAACAATCTACCAGTATCGGTAATTTCCAGTGGGCTGATGGTACTCTTGTATTCGGTACCTACGTCTTGTCGTCAGGTAGGTGCAATAAAGATTAAAGAACAGCCTAAGGTAGTCACGTCCCGAATAGAAAGTTCTTCATCAAGTTCCTCTCTCTCCGATCAGGTGGGTCGCTTCTATCAACAGAACTGCTCTGTCGAGTAACAGTTCTTTCTATAGCTCAACAATGCTGTCGCTAGCTCGTTTGTACGTTAAACATTTCCCACTCGAGTCGACTCAAGTAGACGTGGACAATGCGAGTCGCTTAATATTTTCAGGTGAGAGGCCATCGATCCAACTCCTTCTATTCCTCCTCCTTCCACATTACTCACAAAAAGGTTTTTCGCGCGACTTCCCCAGGTTCGGGTAATTTTCACTAAGCACCACTTTTCGCCTTGTTATACCTAACCACTGCTTGGAAAATAAATAAACACCGAAGAAAATATCAACATCTCGACAAAGTTGTAAACTTTGAAAGCTTTTAGGTTATACAACCGAGCCAAAACAATATTAATGAAAACTTCCATCTCTTACATTCCTCTAAACAACTTCTTTGTACTATTCAGATTAAACGTTACAGTACTCATAACATACGCGGTTTTCAATAACATGAAATTCAGAATCCATTATTCCAGATACCAACTTGAATAATTTAAATAGCAGGGAATTCCGAAGCTGCAGCAAATTTTCAAAAAAATTCTAATATGTATTGCAACAGATCCAACATTTTTATTAGGCAGATACATGCCAAATGCAGGAACGTGGGATAAAAATATGTTTCAGGTTTTTTTTTTTAGATTTTATACATGCCTGCATATAGAAAAAAAGTTCTTCAATCACAAACAAAAGGATGAGTTCGATTTTCGGAATACCATGTCATTCAAATATGAGTTTTCGTGGATCAAGAATGGCTCAAAATCTATAATAAATAAAACTGGTTAAAACCTGGTTAAAAACTGGTTGGTATAAAACTGGTTAAAAAAAATGATTAAAAACTTATATATGTACCTATCAGCAAATTACACCCCGTGTCCAATAATAGGAAAGCCTTCTTAGCCACTCTAGCCTCTGAAAAGTTCGAAATATTCGCGGTTTTAACGTGTACACGACCAACCCGGTTTTTGCTTCCTCACTAGGAAGCCCTATATTAGTGCAGGACCCATTTTTTACCTCATAATTTTTTCGCCAACTGATTGTATGAGTCCATGTTACAATAAGCGAGGAAGCTATACTGCCCACCCAACTTGGTGATGGTGTATTATTTTCAATAATGAACCTTTGGAATCGAGCATGAAAAAAAAATTTAACCCCCCTCCTCAAAGTTTGATGGTTTCCGTTTCAAGGTACGTAGAATCCGAAAATGGAATAGGTAAACAAATTTCTGTCCGCCCGCCGTACGCCCTACTTCGCAATTTCCTTTGTTGAAATTTGGTTTGTAGGTCCCATTTGGGGTCTAGTTAGGGGCTTTACTGCCAGACATATCTAAGGGGTGAAAAGTAGGGGTTGAAATTTTTAGAAGCCGTCGCTCGAAAACTTTCAATAGAAGGGTATGGTTTTTTTTACGTTTTTCAATTGATCTCGAACCATAAAATTTTTTGAGACCACCCACAGCCACATCCAGCCGTTCGTTTGCACCGAATGAAATGGTATACATGATACATCCGGCCCAGATATCATTGCCAGGGAACATCTTATTATAATCACGGATGGCTGTATGAAGTGGAGTTGGTTGTTCAGTGATCTGATGAATGATGGTTATTTTGGATTTTGTTGATGGAGGTACGAACTTTTGCAACTTGAACAAACGTTATGCTTCATGAATAACAACAAGTAATTAACGATTGAATGATCGAATCCCGCGCATTTTTTGAAACTGTAATTCCCGGGCCGGCTCCAGTACTCCATTTAGGGCTTTCCTGGGCAGAGCACGAGGGTGACAGTGATCTACGCAGAAGGGGAATCTATACAGGTAAATAACAAACCGTTGTGTAAAGATTTGCAGTGTTTTTATGAGGGATAAGTTGTAGGCTATGAAACTCTGCAATTTACCGTTCCTTCACACTGAGTAAAATTAGTAACTTGATCAAGACTGTTCCATCAAACCTCGACTTTCGTCTCAGTTTTCAGCGAGAAAGAGGGTTTGTGTCAAACCGAGTCAAAGGTACAACGAAAAATTCCGATCACAGAAGAAAGGTTTGTATTAGAAAGGGGAATGGTTTTTTCAGAAATAAAAGGTGCCACTGAGTGCGATGGAAAACGACCTTTATAAAACATGTTATGAGCAGTTTCTTTTTTACCAGTTCAGAGCATTTTCATGCACAGGCAGTGTCATAACCGTTCCATTACCCCCGTCCGTGCTCAAAAGGTTTCTTAAAGCGACGACCTCCTCTCGGAAAGCATAACCAATAAAATTTGAGCCCGTTTGATGGAAGAGGGCCCTCGCTATGTCGTTTGGATGGAAAATGGTAACTGACGAGAAGGGTGAGTGGTGGTGGGGCGTGATCGATGTAACAGTTAGAGGAGGATTCACACCTGATGTAAAGAGGATGTCAAGGTTCGTCGTATGATGATCGAGGAGGAGGGGGGGGGGGGGGGCTAGGGAGAGGTTTTTATACGGAATCCCGAATGAGATTGTGAAGAGAGGGAAAATGTGTTAAGGCTTTTTCGTCAAGGCCACGTTTAGCTCAATGTGATTTTGCATACAAGTCCTGTTCGCCAACTCACCGACGCAATAAGGTTTCCATCGACATGCCTATAGAACTACCTACATCTCTCCTGAACTTGCCAGCCGAAAACTTTTGCATTCCTCAAGCAAAATGAGAGGAGAGAGGTTAGGAAAGGAAAAGAGAGGCGGCGGATCATGCTGCCGGTCAAATGAAGGACAATTTCCCCAACACGGCGGTGGTTTAAATGAGGCTTTTGGTGGGTGGTAGGGAAAAGCGGTTATCTTCCTCATCTTCCATCGACACAGGCTACCACCTGAAAACCATTCTCCTGCACTGGAGCTTGCCCAATTTATACTTAATGTTTATCATTACAGAGGTACTTAGAGGAGAGAATGACGCTTGAGCAGGGAAAACGTCGTATGTTTTGTGAAATCGATTGTAGGGATTGACAACAAAGTGAGTTCCAAACACGTGTGAGGCATCATCGCAGCTGTAGTAGATGCAGTGGCGTCCCTTACTGAACATTCCCTGGCCGGTCCATCTTATTTCTTGCAGGGCGGCAATATCCACTTTATAAGAATCTAGCTGATTCAACGATCCACCAAATCACGAGAGGTACATAACCATTGGTCAGGATAGATTTGAATGGGTGGACAGTTTGGTAAGCCTTGCAGGTGGATGATGATAACGGAATGAGTCCTGAATTAAGAAGGCGAATCATGGCGGCTAACCGATGCTATTTCAGACTGCAAAAGCAATTCAAAAGCAGAATCCTACCACGAGCTACTAAGGTCCACTCTATAAAACACTTATCAGAGTAGTGATTTATGGGTCTGAAAGCTGGACGCTCACCGTCCATGATGAGTCGGCCTTACAGAGATTCGAGCGCACCATTTTGAGGAGAATCTTTGGAGCCGCGCGAGTTGGCCAGAACTATAGGAGACTTACGAACCACGAGGTTATAGAACTTTTAGGGGGAAAGAGACGTGGTTCGTTAGTCCAGGTGGACCTTCTTCGCTGGGCAGGACACGTCGCTCGAATGGAAGACAGATACCCAAAAAGATGCAGAACGAAGCGCTGTTCCGAAGAAGAAGAGCGGGTAGACTAAAATTGCACTGGCTCGATGGTGTGACCCAGGATGCTCGCGAAATCTCGGGAGTTTGTGACTGGAAAACTACTGCGCAGGATCCAGGCAACTGGCGGACATAGTTAAAGGAGGCCATGATCCCCCGCGGATTGTAGAGCCAAGAAGTAGTAATAGTAGCAGATAGTAGGGATCCAATTTAATTTTCTCAGCGTTTAGGTGTGGGAGTCTGAGAATAAGTTTTCCCCTGGCGGGGATATTATGGAGAGTTACCATTCGATTTAGCGCTGAAAAATGACCTACAAGTCGAATGGTAATTTTCACCTTTTTGTTTTGTGGAGTTCGCATCCTTTTACGCAGTGTCGAGCAAACGGTGATAGACGCAGGTTACAACGCGAAATTTTTGTTAGGGTTTTGAAAATGTGACCAGAAGTTAGAGAATGATTGTGAATAACGAAGAAAATATTCCACTCAGGCAATCTAATCGCCTTCTTAGCGAAGGGGCCTAAATATCTACGGATGTATTTCAAATCCACTTTCACTGGATAAATTAAGGGGTCAACCTCTCCAGAATCAACAAACCATTCACTCGAAACTGATGGTATTGCAGTTATGAAACGGTTGAGGAAAGAGTGGCGAACTGTATGGTCTCAGAAGAGCCGGACTAATGCAGTCATGCTCCACTTTCGGAAAGTTCGAGGAAAGAAGGGAACAACCCAAAGTGGCTACAGGAAGTTGGGGGACGAGAGAAAATAAAAGCAATGATGTTACAAAACGGATTCTCAGCGATAAGGTTCAAGTTCGGGTGAAACTGATATCGACATTTTGCCGATACATACGTTCACGAAAGTTTAGGAATCGTATATACAAAGTACGTAGCTAATGATCCACCCTCTCCCACTGACGGAAGCCTTCAAAAGACAACAATGATAAATCATCATGTAAATTCAATATTATCGATATATAAAATTAACAGCCTTGAATAGCCTAAACACGCTTTTTGGCCACAAATTCGGCTATGTACGTAATTTATTATACACATGCGTACACAGGTAGTTCATACATTGTTGGTGGGTCGTTTGTGTAGCTTTGGTACCTACATATTACTTAGAAACAATATAACTGACCCAATCCCACCAAAGCAGTGGTTCGTAACCATGAAATCTTCAATCGTCAATATATCAATGTCGTCAATAATATTGACGATATTATTGATGATATTATCATCAATGAGTATGAAAATGCCAGAAACACGAAGAGCAAAAGAAAGCACATTCGACAGTGGTTTGTGACACTGTTCCATGTGCCTTACTTTCTTCCCCTTCATTCCGACATAAGGAACGGTTAAAATCTGACCTGTATTGTGGGGGAGGGGGAGATCGGCGGTGTTAACTTTCCACTTTGGGAGCTCAAACCAGAAAAAGTTTTCAACGCTCTTCGGCGTGGAATCCAACGAATATCCGATTACTCGGTTGTAATCAAGAAGCCGCAGCTGATACAACTGATAGACGCAAAAGGCCCTTCTACTTTCATTTGATGGATCCCGAAACACGAAATTTAATCTATACCTCACTCTGGGTCTCACTGACCTGCTCCTTACTTCTAGCAGCTTAGCGAGACAAGCTGTTACTTAGCCATGAATTTCTTTATACCTTTCAGGGACTAGCGGTTGTAAGCAGAGTTTTTCGAGATGAAATTGTTTTGCACCTTTTGTGGATTTCAACTGAATTTAGGCTGATTTTAGGGTGATTGGACTTCTTAAAACCCGAAAGGCCGCATTTTTTGCCATGCAGCGCTAGTGTTTTGAATGAGGGAGCACCCCGCCCAGTATCATCCTAATTTTTCATTATCCTGCAAATTAGCTATTGATATTTTACTTAGCCTCTATTGGTATCTACCACAGGCAGCATTTTTCATTCATCTTTCTGTAACTGATAGTCTTTCTGGACCTAGTATTATTGTGAAAAATAGAGATTCACTAATTAATACATTGTGATATTTGAGTTCTCAACGTGATACCTGAGAGTTTATTGGTGTATTCATTCAATTATCATCAGAAAATTAGAAGGTCGACTAGTTCAATTTACAATTCCTCCTTCCCAGATTCGACGGGAATGAAAAATTGAAAGAAAAAATCGATGAGGCTATTTTAAATCAAAATGTTACCAGGTTCCCTCCCTCCTCCCTCCACCAATAAATAAACCAAAAAATTCAGATTTTTGCACCCATTGAATGAGAAGTTTGCTGGTATTTTTGAAAAATTAATAGCTTTGTTCATTTTTGTCGTGGTATCCTCCCAGAACCTCTCCTCACAAACTTAAGATCTCGCAAATAAACATAGGAGTGGGGACAGAAGACGCACGAGAACCGAGGGCCAGCCTGGGGATCCCCACCATCCTCTACTAGCTAGAGGATGGAGGGAGACAGCTCCCAATCACATAAATACTCGCCTCCTGCCTCTTTTTCCTCATTCTACGTTCTCCTCTAGTCGCTGACTACTCTCCCTCCTCCTTGCCTCATCTCTCTCTCCTAACCCAAAAGATGCTGTGAATGGTGGTGGTAGCCCATAACCAACAGCCAACACTCCTAAAAGATCTCGAGTGTGGTGGTGGTCCGCCCATAACCTACCGAGCACACATCCAAAAAGATCCGGGTGTTGGTGGTGGTCCGCCCATAACCTTACCCGGCAACACTCCCGAAAAGACTCCGTGAATGTTGGTGGTACGCCCATTTCCAACGGAAACCTCCGAGAAGATCCCGGGAGATGGTGGTGGTCCGCCCATAACCAGCCCGGGCACATCCTCCCTCATGACACTCATGGTGGATGTACGCTAAAATACATTCATCACAATTTTGATTTCAGATCCATAGCGACCTCCCACGGAACTTTTAGGGATCCGAACTTCCGAGTGAAAGAAAGAAAAAAGTCGCCCATGAGATTACTATGAGAACTTAACCGGAAATTTTTCCTAAAAGCCTTCACGTAAAATTAGGAGTGGGGACAACACGTTCAGTGGTTCGTGAGTGTCACGGAAAGATCCAGGCAAAAAATATTCCTTGAATACATTAAAACCAACTGAGTGAAGACGAGGTGGAAAAAACTGCTGCTTTAATCCTAATGGAGTTAATGGAGTAAAACAGCAGTTTTCTCCACCACGAACCACGTGTAGTTTTTTCTGGTATTCGTTCGCCTTATCCTGTCTACAGAATCTAGACAACAAACTCCACCGAATTAAACCAAGTACATTTTTGGCGTCGTATTTCTCGTAACTCTAGCCGCGACGACTATTCAATTTCGAGAACTGCCGTTTCAGCAGCATAAATCATGTCGCCCTATTTCGAGTAAAACACACCGTTCAAATGATGTAAAACTCATTCAAACGGGAACACAACATGGCTAATATACCTACGTATACAGACAGGAATGCATCAGTCACGTTCACCTACCGAGCCAGGGGAATATTTCGTACGTCCAAACGCCAAAACTCCTCATAAAATCCGCTCAAAACACAACTAGTGATTTATGACCTTCGCGAAGGGAAGTTTTTGAATTTATAAACCAACGTCGAACTCCCGGGGATGGGGGTCGGTCCTTCCGAGTATTCATGAAAAACTAAATTTAATTAACGGATACGCCCGGTTCAGCGAGACCAGCTGGCTAAATCCAGTGTTTGAAATGTCAAGAATCTTCGAAAATACCGGTTGTTACCCACGCTAAAATCAACTTACTCCGTTGTCTCTCTCAAAACCTAACTTTGAGGGACTTGAAGGAAATTTTAAAAAAGTATACTTAACAAACGTAAGTGTATTTACAAACATACATTTCCTTTGGAAAAGGCCGGTCAGAAGAATGGCTACCTCCGACGAAATCGCAGTTTTTCAAATGTTCCTTATGAAGATTGAACGTATCTGAAAGATTACTTTTGAGAAACACAGGTAAACAGTGGATTAAGTATCCTCAAATCAGGGAAATCATAACAGTGAAGTTACTATCCTAGGTTTGTTCCCGATTTCAAACTGAACTTTTCACATTTTAAAATACTTTTTCGATTTCGGTTGTAGTAAAACTATATATTAACATGTAAATTGAAGTTGGTAGTTGAATTAGAAATATAGATAGGTATAATTTGAATTTGGAAAAATATAAATAAATGTTTTATTTGAACGGAGTAGGTGTATTATTCTAAGTCCTCTCATGGAAGAGTCCAAAACGTTTTAGCTGTATTTCAACTTTTTCATACCTAATGAACGTCATCTGCTTTTCAAGGCATCTTCGCCTTCTATCAGAGGCCTGAAAAAGCCCGTCAAGCCATTCATTACATCAACACTCAACAGCTCTATAGCTTGATCAGCACTCAGCTTGTTTTTATGGAATCGCCTACGGGATTAAACTTAAAATTACAGTCAATAAAACTTGGGAGTTGGGTGAGTAGTTCCGTTGGAAGTGTCAACCCATTAGGGCTTCTATACTAAACCAGCTGAAACTTCTTTCCTAATTTGGTATTCACTACATTTGTCCCTCACGCCATTGTGATTGGACCCCCTCCCCCACTTTTTTCTAAACCAATAATTATTATAATTCGAATTTTGGGGATTTTCTCTACTCATGGCACTATTTTAGAACGCTCATCTGTAGAACTACCGGAGTGAATAGGGAAGTAGGCTGCGAAGCGAGTTTCGTATTTCATTTCATTCACGAAACACATACAAAGATGCGGATGTGAACAGCACTCGAGGTAGGCGCCGTTAATTTTTCTATCTAAGGTGGGTGCCGAGGGAGAAATTGAAAAGATTATTGAGGACGCCGATGAAGGAGGTGTGCGGCGAGGGATGCAACCTAACGACCACGGGGAGGACGCTATGACAAGACTGCAGCTTGCAGCAGCAATTACCGACCTACGGATGAATTCCAACGACCTGTCAACTACCGCAAAAACTGCGGCATTCCTACGTTTCACACTGGTCTAGAAGGACTTCCAGGGACTTTGGCGGGCAAATCAATCCTTACTGCGGCTGAGGAGGTTTTTTTGACGAGTAATTTTTACAACTGGGTGGTTTTTGAAGGGGTACCTACTACGTAAAAACAATGTTTACAAAAAGTTCAATCAAAATTCCGCTACACTTTTTTTATTTTTCGCATAAAGTTGTTTCTTCGTTGAGACATAATAAAGTTTCCGTTCTTCTCAAAGAATCTATCTGGAGTCAGATTCCTTATGAATTTGTAGTCACCATCGACAATATACGGACTGCGAATCGCTAACTTCAGGAGGGCCCAAACGTCGAATATTTGTTTAGAATGGGCTCGAGCGCTACGTAAGGAGCCACGTCAGATAATCAGTTGCGGAATTTAGAAATCAAAACAAGAAACTGTGCCGAAAGTACCTATATCGAATCGAAATAAAGTCATAAAAAAATCGTCTTCTTCTTCTACAGCTTAATCCAGAACAGCTGTTGGAAATTTAACCCGCTTTATTACTAACCGTGGAATTATCCCACGTTTATTTAAATAGTGTTACAAATAACCAACCATATTTCAAACAACCATAAAATAATTTCAAAAGAAATCAGTATTTCATCAGCCTATTCACTGCACACTCTTGCAATTTCATGATCGACATGGCGATTACTAACATTCATCAATTTGAGAAGAAAAACATGTACGCTCTGCAAAAGAATTAGCACATGAATTTGATAGAAACATGAATATTAAATGAAAAATGATCTAACAATAGAAATCTATAAAGCAATGATACATTTAAAAAAAAAGTAATGAGGCAAATCATGAATGAGGGTGGCCGTGCAAAGTAGAAGAAACGAAATCAGGCGCAGAAAAATGATCTACTAGTATGGGGCCATGCAAAGGAAATGAGAGAAGTAATCTAGGTAAGATGAAGAGAAATAGTATGATCAAGAAGAGATTTAATGATCAATGATTTGAGATTAATGAGGTGAATTTTGAACAAATCCAATTCGTTTATGAATTTTGATAAATAAATTCACTGCTCTGACTTCTAATTCCATTTAACCAAAACAAATCTCATTTGATCAATACAGCGGAGTGTGAACGATTTTTTTTTCTGGACGTCGAGCATTCACAAGACGTTCATCAAAAAGCCCATGCAAGATCCTCCAAAGATCAATGGAATCTCGACGTACCTATGAACACTGTCAGGGCGCTAACAATATCAACAGCATTCCATGCTATCATTTCCAACCGGTTTCAAACCGAGCTAAACACGAGCATTTTTTTTTCCATCAGTTCCAGATGCAGAAAACAGCCAGAAATAAGATGCCTGGAGATCAGCGAGCAGAGTGAAAACACAGGCCTGTGCGAGATTTTTCGTGTTTTTTGGTTGACATTTGTTACAAGGATGATGAGGGGTGGGAACATTAAGGAAGGATACTTAGGAGGGCCTTACAGCCTGGGCTTACAGTGGATTCAGTATAATTTCAATGACAACACCTACTGAAATGTGTAAAGAATCATTATAAGTAATTTTTTGGGGTCCGAGCAGAAGACTGTTAACGAGGTAAAATCAATCTTTAGCCAAACACTTACGGATTATCAACTAAAGAATTACCTGGGAACTTGTCATGCTTCATAGCAATGGAATCATCTAAAACACCAATGATCAAGAACGGGTAGGTAGACAAATTTATTGAGAAACACCAAAAAAGGATCGGGGTTGTGTTGGTAACATGAGAAAGTGCTCTCGTATAAGACGTTTTGGAAATCCAAATTAATGGGTTCGTCACAAGTACCTTTCTGCCAATTGATAGAGTTTCTGTTGGAATGGCATACGACTCGAGCAGTTGACATCGTGTTTTACGCCATCACAGTAAGGTCCGTCACAGTCGCTGTTAGGAACCAATGAATACCGACGTGAGATGAATACATTTAGGAATCTTAGTACCTGATTTATTGTAGAATGAGTTTAACACAGATACGGAAGAGGATCGTGAAACAATTAGTTTGAGAATGAACAAGTTGGTATTTGGTGCTGAAGTGAAATTTAGGTGGAATGGATAGAAACCAGTACTCGAATGGACAGAACGGATAGAAATCAGTAGTAAAATATAACGTAGCTCCTTAGATGGGTTACTCAGTGAAGAGAGTTTTATTATCCTGAAAGTTATGATGTTACACACTCTTCAACGGAGTTCATCTAATGAACTCTGCATCCAACTGGTTCATAATAATGAGCCTATTCGTCCTTAGAGTGAGCGGCTCTTGCCTTCTTAAATGTTAAGAACTTTTTCCAACACGTTCATCACCGTTACTGAAAGAACACTGGTTTGGAAGTAGACTATTAATTTCATACACTGCCACTTTTCAATTTTACCAACGCATTTCTCAAAACTGCATTGGTACGTAGTGAATCTAGTGAATCGACGTTTCTGACGCCGTCCAAGGCATCTCCAATCCTCTCCTGCAAGTTATGAAGAAGACTCACATCCCAGCATTGCTAACTTGCAGAAATTACCTACCCTTATTTTTAGACAGAACTATGAAATCCCGAAATTTAAGCAAGCCCACCTCCCCTTTAGTTTTCTGTTTGATATCAACAAATTTTTCGATACTCTTTCTTTTCGATAGCACGGTTTCATAAACGAACCTCAAACAATTTATCCAACAACGTACCTATATTAAACACTGTGAAATCTACGAATAAGGGATTTTCTTGGGGTGAAATCATGACGATAGTGGAATGTGAACACTCCATTAGGCCCTGGTGGTTATTGTCTCACAGAAGGCAGCCACATATATCACAACTGATGATTTACTAAATATGACATTGTATGAGACAAGTACTTATAAATAGTCCGCTTCCAAACCAGCGGTTGTCACGCAGGGCTTTGGCACTGGTGACGCTCACTTAAGTAAGTGTTGTATAATTATGTTCTAGTGTATGTAAGATTTCGTTCAACATTACCCTAATCATAAGAATCAACATTCAAGGTTTTTTTTGTGGGAAGGGGATCAACAGTTTTCAGTTTTGAGGATTGGAGAGTATTTAGTGAAGAGATTAGACAACTGGTGGTGGCGATGAGCGGTGAAGTGGGGCATGTGCTGAGTGGTGGTTGTGGGCTGGGCGTGTTATGGAATTCAGGCTGGGGTTTGGGGTGGTTTTGGCAGTGACTGTTGACATCCGGCAATCACAGGAAAATACTAAATTCGGTAGTTGCCCAGTCTGTATGGGAATGGATCTTTGGTTGGGTTTCACAGGCCAGGTCGTTGGCAAGACGTTGTTTGACTGTGGCGTGTCTGGGATTACTGACCTCTGCTCGAAGGAGTCGGCCCTGTTGCTCTTATATCCGGAATCATTGAGTGAACCCTCGTGGCGGAGTGACGGGAGCGACTCCCAAGGCGAGCGCCTGCTACCGGCGCCGCTCATGGTGGAAGCGGCGCTCCCAGGGGGTATGTAAGACCCGCAGCTCCCCAGTGTCGAGCTACCGGAACGCCAACCGTCCGAATGTCGGAACCACTGAGCCCGGGCTGATTCGCCAAGGCATGATGCACAACGGCTGCAAACGAGCAATTATCCTACAATTAACGCCTCCCCTCGTTGAGGACATGCAAATATGGGTTCAGGTTTCCAGGGTATAACATTTCAATCCCCGTTCCATCAATTTAGGTATACATTTCATGAGAGCCCATAATTCCCTGGCTCACCGTTCCGCCAAAGTTTAGAGAAAGGAATATGAGTCTGAAAAAGTAACGAAAACACCGAAAATCAATCAAGCTTGGAATTAACAGGTACGGCTGTCGACACGGCTCAGGTTTACACGATGAAACTGAAATTATTTTGTACGAAAAGAAGCAGAAGCTCGTGTTCTTTCATCTAAAGTGAGTCAAGGTATAAGTAAGGGACCCACCATAGCCGACTTCACATAATCACTTGCATCCTCCTGAATGGAAACTTATCGATGGAAAAAACCGAATAAAGAAAAAAATTAGGTATTGTAACTTGATGTGCAACGCACCACGTTATACAGGAAGGAGGGTGATACAGGGGATACAGTGACATGGAAAACAGGTTTGTTCTCTCAAGGAACCTGCTGTTTCCAATAAACAGTCACCTCACTGATTAACCTATGACTGTAATCCTACCGATTCTCTCGTGTCAACTGCTTCCTTCGAGGCCTTCGAGCTCGCGATTTCAACTAAGCGACCCTATGATCAAATATAGTAGTTGTACTCGCCTATTCTATATTCGTCTATTGTATTAGATTCACTTGTGACCTCAATGATATTAATCCAGATTATTAATGAATGAAGCAGCAATCAGCAATCAACTCCGGATAGTGAGAATATCCTTCAAACATTTAATAATGAGTAAGTTAATGTTGACTGTGACACACGATGGTTTGACTGAGACTCCTGCAGTAAATAACACATTTCTCTTTTTCTCATATAGCTCAACGGCGCATGCGTTGCATAGAATAGAAAGAGTTGAGTCTATATTGATGATATGAGAAAATCTGGATTTTGGTTCGTTTCCCTGCATTTAAAAGCCTCCTCCATCCACTCGCTCATGACAAAATCCCATGCTCCCATACTGTTTGATTTTAGAAAATCCAGCAGTTCATTAATAGTCACGTCAACACTTATAGTCATGTTATTCCTTGAGTTTGATTCAAATCGAACCACTACGTATTTAACTGGGACTGGTGTGCTTCCTCCATATATAGCCATGTTCCAAAGTCCAACAAAATCACTGACCGACCGTCAGCGTCAACGTGGTACATATCGCTACAAGTAACTGAAGTAACTTTAATGCACATCAACCTCGATGCGATTGGAAAATGGAAATTCCATTCCCAAAGAGGCTCACAAATGGCAGGCAGACATCTATGAAATATGTTTTTTGAGTGCTTAAAATTTTGCCCGACCGAAAAGCAACCGTTTCTGGACAGTACGAGTATATTATAATTTATTATCATCATTCTCCAACCCTCGTCGATATGCACCTGCAGCTACCAATGAAATGCCCATCTCTATTGAAAAATGTAAAGCGATAAACAAGCCCGACATCCTCAATCTGCGGTATAAAACGAGCATACCAAACATTTCTGTCCCGAGCGTGTTTAGATCGAGGGCCATTGGATTCGCCTCGCCTACCCGTTCACGGTTCAATGGAAATAAGCCCCACTGGATGCTTCGTCTCTATTGAATGTATGTGAAATAACCCGGTAGTTAAAACAGAAGATGTATGCACGATCAAATTACTGGTGCACAAGACGTCGAGAGGAGAATTTTGATGTACGGGCTAAATAATTGGGAGTCCTCACTCAAGCGATCCCCAAAAAAAAAAACGCTGCAAAGTCCTTGTCACATGGGTTTATTATTCTATTGGACATACCTGCAGAAATGTTGGCTGTTCATTTATTAATTCGTCGAATTTCGTTATTTTGTGTTTATCCCACATGTTCATTTATTGTTTATTTCACGTAAAATAATTGAAATAGCTATTTCTGATGGTTTCCACCATTTTTGGCCCCTAAAACACGAATTAGGTAGGCTCATTTTTTTGGTTTATTATTCTGTGAATAATACACCTATGTAATCGCTCAGCAAAAAATTTTTATAACACCCCCTCAAACTTTTTTCTTTTCCGTTTCAAGGTGCGTAGATTCCAAAAACGCTGCAAAGTCCTTGTCACATGGGGTTTATTATTCTACAGAAATGTTGGCTGTACATTTATTGTTTGTTTCATGTGAAATAATTGAAATAGCTATTTCTGATGGTTTCCACCAATTTTGGCCCCCAAAACACAAATTAGGTAGGTACGATCTTTTTTTTTTTTCAAATTATCTTTGATCATTGGTAGTGCCATCATTTAATAGTCTTGATCCACGTGTTGACACTTTTTCTAGTGTTATTCTACAAATTGATGGTGATTTCGCAGGTATTTGACTCATAAAAATTCAATTTTGGGAGCTGAACATCTGGTCCAACCTCAATTTTCCACTCCTTGGCCAAAATCGACTTCATATTCGATCTTCTCGTCCCCAAAAACATGGAAAACGATACCTCAAAAGCTCATGTTACCAAAATGTTGCTAAAACGCAAAAAGTACCTATTTTTACACACATTTTCACTCATAACACCCCTGGGTGTATTCCGATCGGGCTGAAAAGTTTCGGGACACAACTAGGGCCCAAATGGAGCATGTGTGCGAAAGAACGACTTTTTTAGATCGAAAATGAAGCCTGTACACGTGATACGGCGGACGGCGTACGGCGGACGGACATTGCATTTTGGTTTATTATTCTGTGAATAATACACCTATGTATTCGCTCAGCAAAAAATTTTTATAACACCCCCTCAAAATTTTTTCTTTTCCGTTTCAAGGTGCGTAGATTCCAAAAATGCAATGTCCGTCCGCCGTCCGCCGTACGCCGTACGCCGTATCACGTGTACAGGCTTCATTTTCGATCTAAAATAATCGTTCTTTCGCACACATGCTCCATTTGGGCCCTAGTTGTGTGCCGAAACTTTTCAGCCCGATCGGAATATACCCAGGGATGTTATGAGTGAAAATGTGTGTAAAAATAGGTACTTTTTGCGTTTTAGCAACATGTTAGTAAAATGAGCTATTGAGGTATCTTTTTCCATGTTTTTGGGGACGAGAAGACCGAATATGATGTCGATTTTGACCAAAGACGCGGAAATTGAGGTTTTACCAAAGGTTCAGCTCCCAAAATTGGTTTTTTATGAGTCAAAAACCTTGAAAACTGTCTGAAATCACCATCAATGTGTATAATAACATTGGAAAAAGTGTAAACAGGTGAATCAAGACCATTAAATGCCACTACCAATGATCAAAGATGATCTAAAAAAAAAGAAAAAAAGCGTACCTATTTCATGTTTTGGGGGCCAAAATTGGTGGAAATCATCAGAAATAGCTATTTCAATCATTCCACATGAAAGAAACAATAAATTTAACAGCCAACAAGAATCTCTAGAACTCCAATAGAATAATAAACCCATGTGACAAGGACTTTGCAGCGTTTTTTGAATCTACACACCTTGAAACGGAAAAGAAAAAAGTTTGAGGGGGTGTTATAAAAATTTTTTGCTGAGCGATTACATAGGTGTATTATTCACAGAATAATAAACCAAAAGCCAGTGAAATGTTGTTGATGAATGAACCAATCTATTCAGGCGCCCACGCGATGACTGATTCAAAGCTGTACCACCGTCAGTTTTGAAGTGGGATTGATGTGTGTGCCATCGCTTTCACGAAAAACCTTCCAAACCTTCATGAAAAAAGCTTCCAATTTAGTTAGCGATTTGTTTAGAACGGATTAAAATAACTCAGGTCAAGTCAATAGGTTACACAGACATGCCGCAAACCTCTGGGCGTTAGTTCGTCATCGGCTCTATACCTTCCTAGAAAGAAAAAAACGCTGCAAATCCCTGCACAACGGTTTATTATTTTGTATAGAATACCCTCCTGTTACAGATCACAGCTCTATGTATAGATAACCCTTCTATATAATATGATATGTACTATTATATACATATTATGTAGATCGCAGACCCTCCGTAGGTTAGTACCTAACCCCGTACTTGTTACTAGGTACCTACCTAAATCACGAGTTAAATGTTGCTAAAATAATTCTGCCGATGACAAACAGTACCTAACAAAAAGAAACGCACATAATGAAGTTCTGAAAAGAAATTGTTGATGAGGAGTGAAAAAAGTTGCAAAAGTACCTACCAACAAACTCCAGCCCCTTCTACGTAGATGGTATACTGAACCGTTGTGTAATAATTTACCGTTGAGTAATGATTTACCGTAGTAATAATTTACCCATCAATAATACTTCAACGTTTGTTCAAGTTTCACTACCTACCAACAAACTCCAAAAGAGCCATCATTTTTCAAGCGAAATAATATCACAGAACAACCAACTCGACTTCATACTCCGCCAATATAATCAGGTGATCCCTACCAATGATTGGCCGTATTCACAAATTCCTATTGTGGGCGCGTCTCTGGTTACGAGATTTGGTTTGAATTGTATACAATTTCATTCACACTGGAGTCGAAAATGCCTGTCGGTGCAAACTTCGGGGCCTTACTGTGAACGAACGGCTGGACGTACGATGCTGCGGATGGTCTTAAAAAACTTGCAAGTTCAAGAACTATTTAAAACCGTAAAAATATTTTCGTAAAAAAATAGTATAGGCGTTTTGAAAATGTCAACCCCTATTTTGAACCCCTTAGAGATGACTCACAGTAACGTCGAGCTTCGAGGACCAACTAGACTCCGAACGGAACCTATAACCCGAATTTCATCAATTTTTTTTCATGGTAACTAAGAAAAGTGGCCCGTACGGCGTACGGCGTACGGCGTACGGCGGACAGACAGAAATATTTTTATTGCAGTTTTGGATTCTACATACCTTGAAACGTAAACCATCAAATTTTGAGGGGGGGTAAGAATTTTTTTTTTCATGCTCGATTCCAATGGTTCATTATTGAAAATAATAAACCAAAAGTAATCTGCCCAGTTTACCCGTAAATTCTACATACACTATTTTAGACCCACTGCATGCAGTTACAGCTTTTGTTAAAAAATTCGGGGCACTCTCCATTTCACACGAGTTAACAAAGCTTTGTTAAACGACGAATTTCGTAAGCAGGCTTGACCCGGCGTTTTATTCAAGTTTTAGATTTTGACTAAGGTTTTAACCCACAAAAACTCAAGTTTAACCCACGTTTTCTTTTTTAAATTTCTTGCGGTCGTGCAACCCATTTTCCAACTCATCCTTTTGTTAGCTGATTCAACCATTTTGGCACAAATTTGGAATTTTTTATCGCGTAACAAAGGTTAAATAAATGAATGAATAAAAATATTGTGTCTAGAGTGACACACTAACAATACCTATTAAATACACATACAGACAAATCAATCTAATAATCATTACAAGAAAATAATCGAAACTCATGACTACTGAAGTGAATGACGATTAAATTGGAGAGCGGCTATTAAACTGAAAGTAGCGATCATTGGAGGAAACAATTAGAAGTTGAAAATGCAGTTTACTATTCATCTAACCATTATGGTCATTAGGCAACCATACCAACCATAATCAACCCATTAATAGAAGAGATTGTACGTTGTTCTAAACAGAACTTCGGGATTTTGACTTTTCCAGCTGGTTGGAAATGGCACAGGGAGTAGTGACGTTCGATAGTTTCGATATTTACTGATATCTATACTTTCTTTAGATATTTCCAATATTTATATCGATGCCATGGATTCGATAATATCAGAATATCGAAAGAAAACCGGTGGTATCAGATCGAATGACATTACCCCAAATTTTAGACTAAATATTGATAAAAGAGATCTACCTCACCCCTTCTCAGGTAGAGATTTGTTTCAATACCTTGAGAATTCTAGAGAATTTGTTTCAATTTTGAGAAGCCACAAGAAAGTATCAATAATGAAAATACTTGTTATCTGAAGAAATATTCGATATTGATCAGTATTGTAACTAAAGGAATTTTAGGAGCATGGTATCAAATGATACGATATTGCCGGTATCGATACTTTTCTTTCGATATTATCGTAATATCTGTAAAATCTTGCGATACTGTATCGATACCAAAAATCGGATCAAAGGCGGTATCCGAATGTAACTAGCCGGGAGTATGATTCAGTGGCTCGCTGTAACTCCATAACCCAATACCAGAAAATTTGCAATTTAACAACAAGCTGGAGGGTTTTACTGAATGTACATGGAAGTTACGGAACCGTTGCAATTGGAGCTCTTCAAGCCTCTGGTTCGGTGGTCTCACGCCATTCCGTATCAGCTGAGACAATTATACCGCGGGACAGGCGTCTCAAGCCGCCGCCTGAAACGTGTAGGCTGATCCCCTGGCGCCTGAGGGTAATTTATGAGCCGCCAGCGCCTCGACGAAACATCTCATTTTCCTACCAGCAAGAACTTGCGGAGGGACGGGTTTAGCTAAAACTGGGTTTCCGTAATTTGAAATAGAAGCCATTTACGAGTCAGCATTAGATTTCGACACCCCGCCACAAATTCAGGACATGAAACATTATTTGACAAATCCAAAGGCCTCATTAGCTTGTTTTCTCTTTTATGAACACTCCGCATTAGATTGCACAAGTAATGAGGAAATTCAACAAACAACAGAAACAATAACAACTTTAGAGCACGTTAGCCACCATCTGATAAACATCGAGAAAGTGCGTTACTGAAGTGCACTATTAAGTACGCGACGTGGCATATTTCTCGTGGCATATTTCTGCCACGAAAAGCGGCGCAAAAATCCAAATATTGGTGACCCGAGGAGGGGGGAGGGATCCATAATTTTAATTGGACAATATGTGAGTAAATTCCTAGCTTTGGCGAATTTTTGTTAGGAATGCGCCATTGCAGCGGGTCTAAAATGTTTGGGACACGAATCTTAGAACAATTTTCGATTTCAACAACGTTTCAGAATATCATGTACATAACAAACAATGGCCTGAGTTCGAAGACGGGCTGCATGACTGCATGCATTTTTGAAATAAATGGTGGGTCAGATTTTTTTGGGGGGGAGGGGCCAAAAATGACATAAAATGGATAAAAAGCACTCGAAATTGACATAAAAATACCAAAACAGGTGTAAAATAGTGACCCAAGACAAATATTACGAAGTTCTCAAGGTGGAACAAAATCAAGTTTTTTGGGGCCAGAAATCGCTGCCCAATAACTGGAACAAAATATCTGGAATCACCAATCATTTATATAAATACACCAAACTTAGTATTGAATGGAGATTCGAGACAGAATGAAATTCAACAGTCAAAAATTTTTTTTTTAAAGTCACAAATTGCTAAATATTGTGAAAAGTATCTCGCTCACCAACACCGATGATTCTATGAAAACACGCTATTATACATTTTTGCTAGTTTCGTCTAAAAGTTCGTAATATCAAATGAAAGGATGAATTTGAAGATTAGCAATTTCGGAAGTACAAAGTGAAACGAATTCGAATTTTTGTGTAAGTCAAGTAACTGAAAACCTGGAAAAATGCCTAAAAACCACCTAATTTTTTTTTTTAAACCAAGACCACCAACATAGAACCACCAAGCATAAATATATTTCTTGAATGGCGAAGAGGGCGGAAAAGACTTCCAGTTGTTGAAAATATATTTTCGAGAAAAAAGTGAGTGAAATTTATATCCTTAGAGGTCGCAAATCGGTAAAAAGGGCTAAAATCACCAACAATTGATATAAATTCAACAAATAGTATCAAATGGTCAGATAAATACTATTTCAATAATCTCAAAACATGTTTCACAGTACTAGGGGTCAAAATAATGTTTTGGGGACCGAAATAATTGAAAAGCGGCAAAACTGGTTTGTTAATAACCTTTTCAAGTCCCCTTACACGGTAATGAAAACTATAATCAATGATAAACAATAACCTCATTATAATTCAATCGGTTTCCCGTTGAGTGAAAACTGTGTTTACGTGTAATGAAAGATGGAAGAGAACCAATTACGAGAGATTATTTCACCAATACCAGTTCCTTACCACATTGCATTGCCGTAAAGCGGAATCTGGTTGGAGGCCCGGATATTCGGAGGTATCGTGTTATGCGTACAATTACTTGGGGAAGAGTATAACGGTTAAACCTGTTATTAAGGGGATCGTTATTAGAGAGATATGTACGTAAACGTGAAAATTATTACTGAACTCGGTGGTGCAGCGGACCGTCGGCAGATGTGGCTCACAAAACGTTATGTTTAGAGTTGAATTGAAGACTATATCGCTCCGTACCCGGTTTCATTACGGGTTTTAAGTGAAAGGGGAGTATCGTTACGAGGATGTTTAGCGAGCAAGTTCGAAATGAGGTTTTTACTGGCGGTGGCTCCAAGGACGTGTCGGTGGTGCCGGAATGAGTCGAAAGGAATACAGAACCACAAGGGAGGAATAAAGTAGGGCGAGAACAAAACGGTAGGATGAGAGGTTTGAAGAAGTTTTCTCACACAACACGAGGAATCGTCCATAATGTCCCATAGGGCTTAACGGCTTCTACCGCGGCAAAGAAAACTCGCTCATTCGAGATGAAATAATCCTCGCTCAGCTCGGGCATTACAGTACCTAAGCTTTTCTTATCCGTGTAGTCCACCTAGCGTTTAGCTTTTCATGTCTGCAGCATAATTCGGGAACAAAAGCTCACGGCTGAATTATTATCTGTATAACGAAAACTTCAATCCACAACGAGTTATAGGCAAAATCGGACAAAACCATCAAACTTGTAAAACGCAAAACAACTGCGTCGTTTGGTGCAGTATTGGTTTTTATTATTTTCAATAATGAACTGGGTGGTTCCGGAAAAGCGAGGTAATCGAGCAGTGAGCTACCACTTCAGAGGTAGGCGTTCATTGAACATGACGTGGAGCGTATCACATTTAAATGTCCGTTTTCGACAGGTTTGACCATCCTTCCAAACACCTAAAATTCTTTCAGGCGGTACCAAGCTCAATCCCGTAATCTGAAGATGCCTAAAAAGAACAGTCAACATTTTTTACTTTTTTTTAAACTGGTATAATTATGTACTACCTTTGGTATGTCTAAATAGGATCTAATGGGGGTTACAAAAATTCCAACACTAAAACAGCGAAATCATAAATTCATTTCCAAATAATATATTTCAATTTAAATTGTCCAGTTAAATTCGAGAAATGTTAACACAAATTCAATTTGTAAATTTTTGGTTTTGACTTGATGAGTGTTAGCGAATATGGACATCTAAGAGAAATGCCCGTAAATATGCGTACATAACCTATTTGGGAAGTAAAAATCTAAGGTATTTTTAGCTGCTTGGGCGTGAAGTAAAATATACCTTCCTGTTTACATTTTTCACTATCTGATTCCGGCTGAGTCCCCACACGACTGCTGATAGCAGTTCGCAACCTATTTGTTTTCCAGCTAACACGCAATTAACTGAGAATTATATCCTCCTTAGAGTGACCCGAAGAAATGAAAGCGCTGAGTGGAGGTTCGAAATGCGTAACAATAGTAACCGGAAACAATAGCTCCTAGCTGAAATTAACAATAGGAGCTGACGGAGGTCCATTAGAGACCCCAACAATAAATTGTTTTCAACATTTCCACTCAAGGCCGAAGGCTACACTTGAATTCTCTCGCCTTCCACACTTCAATTACACTCAACATCATGGATCTTTGTTTCGTAAAATTCAATATGGAAATTACAAGCTTTGTATTAATGACATTGTGAATGAATTACTTGATTGATAGATGAATGATTTGATCGAATGATGAATTATTTGATTGACTAAGCTAACTGGTTACCAAGGCCGCGCCGTAAGGCAACTATGGACTTTGTTCTTGTCAACAAAGTTGTTGTTTTGGGATGACTAATGAGTAATCAACCACTCGAATATAATTAATATGAAACTAAGGTGGAACTGATCAATTTCAGTCTGCCCGACCGAAGCAATACTGTTAATTCTCTCAGTTCGGCCCTTCAGCCCGCTGTTATTCACGGCCGGTGCGGATACATAACATTCAAGACCGATCTGTCTTGCCGGTTAGCATTCATTCTTCCCGCCGTCCGTAACCAGAGCCATAACCCAATCGTTGTAAGGCAAGCTGGATTAACCGTACGCTGCACGGGGTAGTTATAGTGGGGCTCATACTGAACGAAAAGTCGTATAAGGCTACCTTTTCTTAAAAACAACTCTGAGTGCTAATCAGCAGCTTCCACAGTTGCTTCACTAAACACCTTGAAAAGCTTCCTTGGCTAAGCATTTTCGAGTTTCCCACACCGTTCAGTCAGGCACTAGTCGACTTTCGACTCCGGATTCGTAGCTGGAACGTTACAAAACGTCCAAGGAAATCATTTTGGTTTACTAGTCTCTGAAATTATGTAATCGGTAAGGGAAAAAAAAATTGTTAACCCCCCTCAAACTTCGTCACCCTAAGAAGAATCCAAATCTGCAACGTACAGATGATCTATTTAAGTCTGCCGTGTCATCAATATCTTGCTTTTTCAGACAAAACATGATTGTTCTTTCACGAACATGCTCCATTTGGGCCCAAGCTGTGCTCCCTAGGCAGCTTCACCTGCCTATACCCATGATTTTTGGGTGTAAAAAGGGTGCAAAAATGGGTTTGAAGGGTAAACGATTACACTGGCTCGTAAGATATTTATTTTGATGACAAGAAAGTTAAAAACAATCAAATTCTACGTCAAATGAGATCAAATCGAGCTCTCAAATATCCGCCGTCCGTTAAAAAGACCGGCTTTTCCCCATGGATCAGCGTTCAAGGTTGACACCTACTATGAAAATGTCAAATAATAACACTAAATATATTTATAATGACTGGGATGTGTAAATAACAGTAGGGAAGTACCTTCCTATCAACCTCCAACTGCCCATTGCACCCCTCAATTTATTTCCTCCTCGTGGCCGAACCTATATGATATGTGTTGAGTGTGAATTTGGTTCAATTCTAATTTGACACGCTTCAAGTGTTCTGTGTACCTCTCATCAGTCAACCACACTTCTAATTCAAGTATAGAATTATATTCACTATGATTTATACGTCGTGTAATATGCAGGCTACGTGCACTTCCCATCCAGTGTAATAATATATTCAAATTTCACAAAACTGACCCCAACGGGATTGTCGTTTCAAAGTTTAACCCCATATTTTTCAGGTTGCAAAACATAATTTGACATTCGTAAAAACCCATTTCCAACAAATTCCTAGGATAAGCAGGTACCTAACCAACACACAATCGCACACTGTGTCAACTTCCAGCAACTTTACCCCAATTATTACTTTAAAATAAATTTATTTGATCCCTCAGTTCAAAAAATGTTAAATATAAGAGTCAGTATAACAAATTCGTTCTAAAATCCTCGGGCTCACTCCGGTCACAACCTGCTGTATTCGAAAACAATAAACCCATGTGTACGTGGAATTTGAAGCGTTTTGAATAAATAAATAATCCCCACTGATTGCCATCCAAGCCATAGCCTCGGGGGGGGGGGGGGGGGGGGGGGATCGACCACCAAAATAAACAGTAGCGACCAACAGAAACTGCGTTCCTCAGGCGCCCCCTACGGCGATAAGTGTTGATTATACATTCCACACGCGATTCCTACACAAACGAAAGATCAATGATCGAGAAATTCCCATGAACAGCCGTAGGTTTTCCAAAACAAGCTAAATAACTGTGAACCTTTCGCCAGTAAACATGAACGACAAAATGCCAGCTTATCAATACTTCTAGCTTCTTACAAATATTGGCACCCCAAAAGGTCGGCGTTTACTCAGAATCTCAGGATTTTGGATGTGGAACGGGCTTTTTAAATCACAGTTTTAGCGTTAAAGGAAAAAATTAGGCTCGGTAAAATGCAAAAAATACATCACGTAAGTACCTCCTTTAGGTTTTTAAAGCTTAATAATACGCTTACAATAGTTGCTATTATCTTTTTAAAACTCTATAAAAGGTAATATTAGGTGGTTTTATTTTTGTTCCAATTTTTAAACGCCATTAAGCTTTGTTTGGTTTCACACAAAAAAGGAACAATAAGGGCGCAATGGGGTGAGTGAAATGGAAATTGCTGTACTATTCATCAAGAAAATCGAACCCAACTTCACTGTTGAACTTTCTGCGGACACCAACCGAAACGAGTATAATATCGATCCAATCATATAAGGCCCCAGACAGCGAGATATAGGTAAGTCCCGGACGAATGTAGGTCACGCAAAGTGGGGCAACCTCATCACCCGTTTTCAATCCGCTTTAAAAGGATGCTGAATAATGTATCTGTCGAGACGCCGAGAAGAATAAGCTCCGACGTATTCAAACAATATTCATAACGAAGAGTGAATTCTTTCCTGAAAGAACTTCATCGCAAAACCTAATTTGCTTCAGTAAATTTTTGTTATAGTAAATTGAAAAAAAGCTATTAGGTATATTAATAATATCACTTTATATTTTGTTTCTTGAATATACAGAAAGTGCTCTAATATGCTACAAGGTATACTTTTTGGTTTTCCAAGTTGATGGCGCTTTGATTAAGTCGTTATTCGGTGAGAAAAGCACAGCAGCGTAAGCACATTATCCCTAGAAAATTCACTGCCCGAAATACCACTCGGGTGGTATCTGTTTTTTCTCAAAATGCGTATATGTTTTCCCCGAAATGTGTGGTTTCAAAAGTTTTTCCCTCCAATTGTATCTCATCTGCGAGGTACATTATCAACTTCCGGTATAGGCGATAGTATACCAACCCAACTAAAAAACAAAATTTTGGGAAAAACAGAGCTAACTCCACCTGACAAGAAATTAACAGTTTGTGGAGGTTAAGCGCGGTTCACATTGACGCGTAATCGACATAAAACGCAAAGACCGCAAAGGTACGCTTAAAGCGCGTAAAACTCAAATGCGTAATTGAATTTGATGGCTCACTAGTTTTACGCTCTTTACGCGCGACGACTTTTGAACCAGAGTGCCTTAGATCAAAAAACTTATTGTTTCATTACTTAATGTGCAAGAATTGAATTAGCTATCGATGGTGGTTCTATATGTACAGTAGCATTAGAAGTAGTATCAACAGGTGAATCAGTACAATTAAATGGACTACCAGTGATCAAAGATAATTTGTAAAAAAACGCTGCAAAGTCCTTGTCACATGGGTTTATTATTTATTGGACATACCTACAGAAATGTTGGCTGTTCATTTATTGTTTCTTTCATGCGTAATAATCAAAATAGCTATTTCTGATGGTTTCCATTAATTTTGGCCACTATAACACAAATTAGGTACGGTTTTTTGATGGTGATTTCAGACGATTTCCCAGGTTTTTGACTCATAAAAAATCAATTTTGGGAGCTGAACATTTAGTAGAACTCAATTTTCCACTGTTTGGTCAAAATCGACTTCATATTCGGTCTTCTCGTCCCCAAAAACATGGAAAACGATATTTCAGAAGCTCATGTTACCAACATGTTGCTAAAACGCAAAAAGTACCTATTTTTACACACATTTTCACTCATAACACCCCTGGGTATATTCCGATCGGGCTGAAGTTTCGGGACACAACTAAGTAGGGCCCAAATGGAGCATATGTGCGAAAGAACGAATTTTTTAGACCGAAAATGAAGCCTGTACACGTGATACGGCGTACGGACATTGCATTTTTGTGAATCTGCGCACCTTGAAACGGAAAAGAACAAAGTTTGAGGGGGTGTTATAAAATTTTTTTGCTGAGCGAATACATAGGTGTAATTCACAGAATAATAAACCAATAGGAGCCCAATTCGTGTTTCTGGGTGCCAAAATTGGTGAAACCATGAAAAATAGCTATTTCAATTATTATCGCGCATGAAAGAAACAATAAATGAACAGCCCATATTTCTGCAGGTATGTCCAATAGAATAATAAACCCATGTGACAAAGACTTTGCAGAGTTGCGGAATTTACGCACCTTGAAACGTAAAAGAAAAATTTTTGAGGGGGTGTTCAAAAAACTTTTTCTGAGCGAATACATAGGTGTATTATTCACAGAATAATAAACCAAAATCTAGATATTTACCTTCTTTACGGATCTGCGAGTGGGTTTCTGCGCAGGCGGAAGCTGGAGAACGGGCTATAAATATATAGAAAATTACGCGCTTCATGTCCGTAACTAGTGCTGTCCAGGAGAACGGTTTGACGTTTGCTTATGAGAACCTTTTACGGTCTCTGCGTTTTAGGCGTTTCACGTCGATTACGCGTCAATGTGAATCGAGCTTAAATATTATACTTTTTGACCTTGGACCCTCTGGTTCAAAAGTCGTCGTCGAGCGTAAAGAGCACAAACCTTATGAGCCAATCAATTTCAACTAAGCGTTTGAGTTTTACGCGTTTTACGTCGATTACGCGTCAGTGTGAACACAGCTTTAGTGTACTCGCATCTGGGATAAATTCTACAGGAAATAAGTGGCAACCCTTGGTAAGACCATATCAGCACAATGAGGTATGCCAGTGAGCTTAAAAATAAGAAGACCTTTGGAATATTTTAGTTCAAGTAACTGTGAAAACGTGACGTAGAGTATGGGAAAAAGTTATAATTGTGTGATATAAGGAAGGAAATGCGAAACAAAGATACAGGAAATTGAAAACGCGCGAGACATACGTCTACGTTACGGCCGGGCTGTGTGTGTATGTGTGGGTTTGCGTGCGGTAAAACTGATAAGGTATTATAGTATCCATAGGGAAATAGGGATCTCTGCGCACAGTGATCCAGATACTCGGAAAAGCTGGCCAAAAGTCCAAATACCGATTTCGCGTTCTATGCTTCGCCAAGGTATAACCAATAATAGTATAATTCAGACGTGAGACAATCAATACACCTGATCAAACAAGCTGCATTTCGCAACTTCGAGTGAGGGTGTCTCCCCAAACTAAACCAGTTAGTACGAGACAGGTGAACTTCAGTTCAACATTATCTACTTAGATTTTTGTTTTTAACCCAGCGGTTTTTTCCCTCAAAATATATGCATATACCAAAGATGTCAGTAGAAGGTAGAGTCATTTTTTTAAACGCAGATTTCAGAATTCTAATGATTATTGTTTTCATTAAATATATTAATATTCAGGTTGACTTTTAGCACACATTTCCACCGTTTCTGCCTCCTCTCTGGCACTACTTTGTGCGTCCAGTCCTCCTCGAAATAATCCAAAAGGAATGGAACCCTTTTCCATTGTAGGTATAGTGAAAAAAAAATAAATAAATAAATAAAAAGCTATGATTTTAAGCGTGAACACTATGCGTACTCAGTTATGCAGTCCGTTCGTTTCATTGGATCGTCTTGAAATTATTAACAAACCTGCCGACACAGGTGTCACCCGAAAACGTGGTCAAAATTTCAGGATGATCTGATCAATCGAGCGGGTAGGTAGTTATCAAAAATAGGTAAGTTTACCGGTGTTTTCTTCTCCGAGATCTTTGGTTCTTCATTTTTTGCGGAACCCACTAAACAACACGTATCCAGACTGCTAATCCAAACTATGAATTTAAACTTGGATACTTATAAAAGGGGAAAAACGTAAGTACGGTATTTATTCTCATTAAAAAACGCCCAGTGCCCGAAGCTTTTGGAAAACGCTACCGATCGACTCGGGATAACTTTTATTCGATTCAGCACACTGAAAACCAAAGAAAATAACCTCCCACACAGTCCAAAAAAAGGATTTATAGACCAATCAATTTTTTGTACAGCCCAAAAACTGGTTTGTATTTCTAAATTTCGGTCTGATGGCGCAAATACACAGATCAGCCACCCAAAAAATCCTAAAAACACAATTTGACTCATCCGAATGTTTTTGGACTTTTGGCCAGCTTTTCGGGGTATCTGGACCACTGTGCGGTGATCTGTCCAACTGTACTTTAATCGTTCAAGAATTGTCAAGTAACGTTAGAAGAAACTTCCGCCATTACATTATTTCCATCTCGATGTTGTTTAAATTCTGTTTCAACTTGTCCACGATAGTAGGAGGCAGCGAAATATTCCTACGTCACCCCACGCTAATATTCGCGTTTTACCCCAAAATTAGCTTCTCTAATTTTATGTTAACATTTTCTCGACGAACAGGATTTCCGTTAACCCCAAGTAATATACTTCGGAGTTTTTGTTGAAGGAACTGGAATGCCCCATTTCTCCTGCCTGTATTCGAAACTCAATGAAACACTGAAGCAGAGTACGCGCAGGACGAGTCAGCCAATAAGAACAAGCGGTAAAGAGAAGAATCCTACAGCACCTCGTTCATTTCTGTGCGAACCCTACCAGTGTTAATTACACAACTCGTCTTACATCAAGAATAGAAAAGAGCATAATCCGGGCGAAGAAGTCAAAACGTACAGTAGCAGGTACGTTTCATCAAACCTACAAGTATTTCAATGGTAACAACGTTGTGGCCGTCGACATCACCAAACTTTCGATTGCAATTCAACGCAGTACCTAATGGGATATAATAGTATGTAACAAATGTGAGATGGGATGTGAGACAAAGGTGGAAATGAAAATCAAATCTACTAACAGACTGACAGATCAAAAGTGCAAACGTTCACTTACCTGGACGAGTTGTGGTCTGACAGGTACCCGCGGTCTCTCGACAAATCGTTGCGACTGAAAACAACGAAACAGAAAATCTGATAAGACGTTCAGCCAAGGACGTATTCATATTTGCATCTGATCAATAAACTTGTATTTCGACCACCACTGTTTAGGTGGGAAGTTGGGTGTACTGTTTTACAAGCTAAGAAGAACTTGAAGAGATAAGCTTACCGGCGCCTACGGACGCTTCGTTATATTAACCTGAATGACGCGGGTGTATCCATGGTGTAGTATTATTTAGATACAGTGAACTTAGACCTTGAGTATTGTTTTGGACAAAGAAATATATATAATTATTTTGGTTTATTATTTTCAATATCTAATGAATCTTTGGAGCGAGCATGAACAAATCCCCCCCCCCCCCCCCCCCACATTTGTTGGTCAGCGTTTCGTGGGAAATAGCTCCTGAGCGAAAAATATGATTTTATGACGTTTAAATAAATTTATTCCGGACTTGAGGACTTCTTGAGATCACCCAGAGAACTGTACATCCAGCCATTCATTCACAGAACAGTGGGCTCCAATCAACAGGTGCGTACCATATACCGACATCCTGCCAAGACATTAATAATTATCACTGATACGGAACAGCTGATTATAATCACGCATGACTTCGGAGGGCATACTTTGACTCCAAACGCAATAAGGCTCCAATAATTATCGGCAATGCCATTCCGACGTTCTGGCTACAGTTATCCAACATTTCCAACTCAATGATCATTGTGATGAATTTAAAATTCTCATCACGGTGGCGTGGAAGGAAGGTGAGTGAGTGAATTTAGGTAAAGGATAGAAAAGGAGGAGAAGTCGCAGGCGGCTGTAGTCAACCGAACATCTACGACTTTTGGAGGAGAGAGAGGTGGTGTGGAAGGAAGGTGAGGAAAAGTCGCAGGCGGCTGTAATCAACCGAACATCTACGACTTTGGAGGAGAGAGAGGTGGATGAGGGAATTTCACCTAGGCGGCTGTAGTCAACCGTTCATCTAGGTGAAGGAGAGGAAAGGAGAGGTCCCTTGTCTAGGCGGCTGTATTCAACCGATCATCTAGACAAGGGGGGAAGGAGGAGAGAGGAGAGAGGAGGTGAAATTCCCAGGCGGCTGTATTCAACCGATCATCTGGGAGGTAAGGTAAGAGAGAGAAGAGAGAGCTGGTTAGAGGAAGTGTCGAATGAAGCTTGAGCGCCAGGATCCGGGGTTATATAGTACTTGGGGGCCTCTCCCTCCAGCTCCTTGCTGGGAGCTGGTAGTGGGGCCCCAGGTTGAGTAACCCTGGGTTCTGTCGCCTGTCCCCACTCATGTCTTTATTTACGGAGCTTTTAGTTTGGCGTTTGAATATTGGTGAGAACTTAATATGATAGGAGTGTTCCCGGGAGGGACTCACGACAGAGGTCCCCCCAGTTTGAACCAATATTGGTGCTGAAGGCGCAAGATGACAGGAGCTGAGGGCTACGGCAAACAAGAGGTGGTCGCTGAAGGCGCAAAATGACAGGAGCTGAGGGCTACGGCAAACAAGAGGAGGCGCGGAAGGCGCAAAGAGACAGGGGCTGAGGGCCGATGCAAACAGAGGTTGAGCTGAAGGTGGTGCTTAAAAACTAGTAGTAACATGGTAGATGGTAAGTAACATAGTAGATAAGTAGTAACGTAAGGCAGGTAACATGGTAGTAGACGATAAGTAAGTAGATGATGATAAGTAAGTAACATAGTAGATGATAAGTAGTAACCTAAGGTAGAATAAGTAGGATGAGAAGGCGAGAGTATGTACAGTGCAGTGGTCATGATCCCTAAACATTGGCGTTTAGGGAAGTGATCGGCGAGGGCGAGATGAACAATATTTACAATGAGATGAACAATATTTACAATGAGATGGAGTATGTACAGAGGATGAAGGAGTAGTTACAGATGACGGGTGAGTATTTACAGTATTTACAGACGAATTATTATATACAGATAGTACAGAGGTATGTACACACATTTGGTCACTTTGTGGGAGGCGGTTGCGAGGGTCCGCCGGTTCCTGGGTGTGGTGTGGCGAGTGGTTGTGTGTGTGTGTGTGTGAGTATAGTGTGTTGGGGGCAGTCGCCGGCGGCCGACGCGTTGAGGCGGCCACGGAGGGGCCTCGAGTTCCGGTACAGTGCGAGTGGGTTGAGAAGACACCAGCGCTGTCCCGGAATCTCAAGGCCCCGCCGTGATTTCTCATAGCGGGGCGGGGGACTTGGCCGCCGGGACGAGGGGGGCGTGGGGACGCTCCCTCCGTCCGTTCCGTCGCCCGGGCCGTTTCGTCCCGGCGGGAACTATTGGGGATATCCCCGACGATGGAGGGGAGGGAGGGGGATCGAAGATGGAAAATTGGGGGGGAATTAAAACGGGGGGCTCTGAAATTGGCGGTTGGGCGGGGGGTGTTGGGTTTTTGGATGGTATGGGGGGGTTGTGAAGCTGAATGGTTGAAATTTGAACAGGGGGGGCTGAAATTTGGACAGGGGGGGCTGAAATTTGAACGGGAGGCGGGGGAGGCATGAGTTCCGCAAGGCGGAACTCGTGACGGATGGAATCCATCAGGGGGTCGGTTGGGGTGTAGGGGGGGTGTACCCCCGTGGCTTGTGCTACGCGAAATTCGCGTAGAATTCGCCACTGGGGGTACTTCCATCGTCGGGGCCGGGGAGGTAACCCGGAGATCCGTGGCGGAACAAAATAAAGCGGTGTGGTAGGCCCGGGCGAGGGGGGTAGGGGGGAAAGCGGGTCCGGGACAAAAACGTCCCGGAGAATCGCCGCCATTTCCGGATCCGAGTCGAAATCCGGAAACGACGGAGGTGACGGGTGTTGCGGGAAGAGCTGATGGTGCATCGTGAACGGACGGCGGGAGACTGATAGTGTTAGGTGTTGGGGTTAGCACAGGTGCGGGTTTACACCTGGCTAACGGGACTGTATGTGGTTTGCCGTCAATTAACAGGGTTGCGGTTGTATGTGTTGTGCGAATGACTTGAAAGGGCCCGGCGTAAAGTGGTTGGAAAGTTTTATGGATGCCGGGCTCTTTCAGGTACATGTGTGTTGTGGTGAAAAATCGTTTGGGATAAGTGGTGTCGTTTGTCGGTGTTGTTGAGTGTAGTGGTTCCCTGTTAATTGACGGTGTGTGGTGTGGAGTGAAAATATCGGCCGGTAAACGTAGCGGGTCTTTAAAGGCGTTTTGTGCGGGGCTAGTTTGGTCTGAAGGACGGGCGGATGTTCGAAGGCTGAGCAAAATGTAGGGGAGGGATTTTGTCCAGGAAGGGGAATTTGTCGATGTAGAAATGGCTTGTTTCAGGACCGAGTGCCACCGCTCTATTTTCCCGTTGGATTGGGGATGGTATGGGGTAGTGTGAATTTTGTGTATGCCGAGGGAACGTAGTAAATCGGAAAAGTGGGCGGACTCGAACTGCCTCCCTTGATCGACCGTGACTGTCCGCGGACAACCGTAACGGCTAACCCATTGAGAAAGGAAAGCCGTTGCGACGGTGTCCGCGGTGATGTTTGAGAGTGGAATGCATTCCACCCAGTTGGTGGCACGGTCGATCATCGTGAGGCAGTATTTTTTCCCCTCGGACGGGGGAAGGGGGCCCACTATGTCCAGATGAACGTGTTCCCACGGCAGGGAGTCGGGAATGGGTTGAGGAGGGACATGCGGGTGGGCCGAGACCTTGAAACGCTGGCACTTCTGGCACCCCAGAACCCAGTTACGAATATCTGTATTCATATGGGGCCAGAAGTACCGCGTCTTGATGAGGTCCCGGCTCGCCCGAATGCCAGGATGGTGAAGGGAATGGTAGTGGAGGAACAACTGCCTCCTCAACCCCGGTGGGACGTAAGGGCGCGGTGAATCGGCCGTTACGTCGCACCAGAGGTCGAGGGGGGGCAGCTGTTCCAACTTGGATGCGGAAATGAGGTTGGAGAGGGCGGGGTCAGAGGTGGGATCTTGGTGTGATTTGATGGATTGAGGGGAAGGGAATGGCAGCAACTCCGCCACCGGCGCCGGGACAGGGGTGGGTCTGGAGAGTGCGTCCGCCACGCAGTTGTCGGCCCCCGGCAGATATCGAATATCGGACGTAAACTGTCCGATAAACTCGAGCTGCCGGAGGCGACGCGGGGAGGCGGACTTGCGATTTTGAAGGAGGGCGTGGGTCAGGGGCTTATGGTCTGTAATGACAGAGAACTGCCTGCCCTCCACGAAGTCACGAAAGTGTTTTATGGCTTCGTGGATGGCGAGGAGTTCCCTGTCGAAGGTAGAGTAGTTTTTCTGGGTGGGGGATAAGGTTTTAGAAAAGAAGCCAATGGGTTGGGGGGTGGCGCCGGTGTGCTGTTGGAGCACTGCCCCGATGGCCCAATCGGACGCATCGGTAGTGATGGAAAGGGAAGCGTGAGGGTCGGGGTGGGCTAATAGAGCGGCGTCTACTAGGTCCTGTTTGCAAATTTTGAAGGCGGAGGAGAGTTGGGGGGTCCAGGTGATGGGGCGGTTATCATTTTTTTTGGAGGGTTGGGGAATGGCGTGTATGAGTGGTTGTTGATGTTGAGCGGCGTGTTTTATGTGTCTACGGTAAAAATTGAGCATACCCAGGAAGCGGCGGAGCTCGGTGACCGTGCGGGGTTGCGGGAAGTCAATAATCGCGTGGACCTTGTCCGGGAGGGGTGTGATGCCGTCCGAGGACACTTGGTGGCCGAGGCAGCGGACGGAGGGTTGGCCGAGGACACATTTGTCGGTGTTGACTAGGAGGCCTTCGGAGGAAAAGATGTTGAGGACTTGCTGTAGGTGGGCGAGGTGTTCTTCCTGGGTCTTGGAGGCGATCAGTATATCGTCGAGAAAACAAAATACAAAAGGCAGGCCTCGCAAGATACTGTCCATATACCGCTGCCAAGTTTGCGCCGCGTTCCGTAATCCGAAGCCCATCTTCACATACTCAAATAACCCGAAGGGGGTAATTATAGCGGTTTTCGGGACGTCGGGGGGGTGGATATTGATGTGATGGAACGCTCGCGAAATATCAAGGGTGGAAAAGATCGTGGCGCCATGGAGATGTGACGAAAAGTCACGCAGGTGGGGGACATTATAGAGGTCCGGCGTGGTTTTTGCGTTGAGCCGCCGGTAGTCCCCGCAGGGGCGGATATCCCCGTTGGGCTTCTGGACGATGTGGAGTGGAGAAGCCCAAGGGGATTTTGAGGGGCGTATGATACCGTCGGCGATGAGTTTGTCGAAATGTTGGCGGGTCTTTGACAACTGAAGGGGATGTAGGCGGCGGGCTTTGGCGGTGATGGGTGGTCCTGTGGTCTCAATATGGTGCTGGACAGTGGAGATGTGTGCAGAGGGGCGGCGCTGGGGACGGTAGTTGAGGAGGAGGCGTTCGAACTGTGTTGGGGGGTGGTTGATAGCGTGAATGAATCCGGGTATGGGTGTTTTGGTGGCGGGGTCGATCAGGCGCGCGTTCCGGACGTCGACCTGGAGACCGAAATAGGCAAGAAAATCGGCCCCCAGGATCGCCTTCTCCACGTCCGCCACGGTAAACTCCCACTCGTACGCGAGCCCGCTCATATGAACAGAGGAGCGGTACGTCCCGTACGAGGGGATGGTGGTACCGTTGGCGGCGTAGAGAAGCTGCCGGTAGCAGCGCGCCTGACGACGGAGGATGTTGTTGGGGAATATCGACAGCGCCGCCCCCGTGTCCACCAGGAAAGGAACATTTGTTTTCCTGCAGCGCAGGAAAAGTCGCTGGTGGGTCGGAAGGGCGTTGTGTTTGATGGCGGAGGCAGGGACGTGTGGTGGAGGGGGCAGGTCCTCCGCGAAGGAGACGCGGGGCGGTCTGTTGCTGGTCCGGAGGGTGGGATTTGTAGCGGCCGGTGGAGTGGTGGCCGGAGGGGGTTGTGCCCTGGAGGCGGGCTTGGCGGGTCCATTCCGAGGTGGGGGAATGGAAGCGGCGGCGTGAGTGGCGGCCGGAGGGTTGGTAGCCCTTGTGGCGGGCGGGGAGGGTCCGTTCCGAGGTGGGGGAACGGCAGCGGCGGCGTGAGTGGCGGCCGGAAGGTTGGTTGCCATTGTGGCGGGCGGGGAGGTTCCGTTCCGTGGTGGGGGAACGGCAGCGGCGGCGTGAGTGGCGGCCGGGAGGTTGGTAACCCTGGTGGCGGGCTGGGAGGTTCCTTTGCGGTGGTGGTGGGGTGAGGGTTTCGGCGGCGCTGCAGGCGCGGCCGGGAGGTTGGCCGCCGTGGCGGCGGCGTAGGAGGGGTAGCGCGGCCCGGTGGTGGTGGCTGTGTGAATGCGGGCGGGGGGGGTAGGTGCATGGTCCCCCCCGTGTTGGCGAGGAGGGGGGCCCGCCGGATTTACCGGCGGGCGGCTGCGTTTCCCTGCTTAGGGGCGAAGGAGCAGGGGGGTTGGCACTTGCGGGCCTCCCCACCGAAGTTTACGTGATAGAAACAACGGTGGGGGGGGTCCGCAGGGAGGTAGTCGGTTGTAGTGGGGCGGGCTGAGGTGGGTGCGCGCGCAGCTGCCGGGGAGCGTCCTCTGCGTTGGTGGGGAGGGGATGCGTTGCGGCGCTCGGGTGAGCGCTGGCGGCGGCGGTCGGCGGACGAGTCGCGCCGGCGGTCCGCCGAAAGGGGTCGACGTCCGTCGAGGGAGGGTGCCCGGCCGCGGTCCCGGGATTTTGTGCGGTCCCGGAACGGCGGGGGGTGGCGCGGAGTACGCACCTCACCGACGGCGGCCGCAGCGGCCAAATCGTGTACGGTGTCCGCGAGCCGTAGGAGGGGCTCGTCGGGACCGTCGAGATGGCTGGCAAGGGCCATCTGGATGGGGTGGGGAAGGGCACGTAACCAGAACGTGCGTGCGATGTCGGCGGTCATAATTCCTTGCAGCTGGTGTCGCAGCCGTCGGTAGAGGTGGGAGGGCTTCTGGTCGCCGAGGTGTTGAGGTTGGGAGAGGGCGGCTACTCGGGCGATCTTCGACGGCTGGTAGGTGTTGATGAGGCGGCTGCGGAGGTCGTCGTACGCAGCGGCGGCGTCGGGGGAGATATCCGAGGTCTGCAGCAGGATCTCGTAGGGCAGTAGCGAAACGATCCGGGAGTACCGGGTTTTCTGGCTGCGGATGTTGGCGGCCGAAAATGCTGCGTCTACTTGGAAAAACCACAGCGCCGGGTCGTGCGTGTAGAAGGGGGGCAGCGACAGAGGGAACGCAGCGGACGCCGTCATGACGTTGGCGGCGGCGGCGGTGTCCGACGTCGCAGAGGTCGGCGGGGAGAGCGTGGAGAAAGGGTTGTCGGCCAATGCGTCGGATGTCGCAGCGGCGGGCGGCTGCAGTGTGGCTGGTCGCAGGAGCGGCGGCGTCGGTGAGTTCGGGTCCATTTCTGTAACTAAAATTCAAAAATTTGACGTGGTTTTGAATTTCGAAATTCGCAATCGGCGGGAGCGGCGGTGCGTTGAGTTGAGAGGTGAGTGTTGAGGGTTGGGCCAAGAATTGCGAATTTAAACTGACTGGTTAAAATTTTGAATTTAAAATTGGGGACACCGAACTACTTGACTGGGGCGACACATGAGGTGGGAAGGTGGGAAGGAAGAAGGTTGAGTGAACGTCGGGTTCACCACTGTGATGAATTTAAAATTCTCATCACGGTGGCGTGGAAGGAAGGTGAGTGAGTGAATTTAGGTAAAGGATAGAAAAGGAGGAGAAGTCGCAGGCGGCTGTAGTCAACCGAACATCTACGACTTTTGGAGGAGAGAGAGGTGGTGTGGAAGGAAGGTGAGGAAAAGTCGCAGGCGGCTGTAATCAACCGAACATCTACGACTTTGGAGGAGAGAGAGGTGGATGAGGGAATTTCACCTAGGCGGCTGTAGTCAACCGTTCATCTAGGTGAAGGAGAGGAAAGGAGAGGTCCCTTGTCTAGGCGGCTGTATTCAACCGATCATCTAGACAAGGGGGGAAGGAGGAGAGAGGAGAGAGGAGGTGAAATTCCCAGGCGGCTGTATTCAACCGATCATCTGGGAGGTAAGGTAAGAGAGAGAAGAGAGAGCTGGTTAGAGGAAGTGTCGAATGAAGCTTGAGCGCCAGGATCCGGGGTTATATAGTACTTGGGGGCCTCTCCCTCCAGCTCCTTGCTGGGAGCTGGTAGTGGGGCCCCAGGTTGAGTAACCCTGGGTTCTGTCGCCTGTCCCCACTCATGTCTTTATTTACGGAGCTTTTAGTTTGGCGTTTGAATATTGGTGAGAACTTAATATGATAGGAGTGTTCCCGGGAGGGACTCACGACAATCATCATCATTTCTTTTTCCTTCATTTGTGACAACATTTTCTTATTGTTTTCTCAAATTTCTTTATGCGCCACGTTAGCTCAAATGCCAATGTTAGCTTTTTTTACGTTTTTATCAAGCCTGTCTGTAGCCCAGAAATCGAGGTCCACATCTGCCACCAATTTTCCAAGCTCAATTTCAAATATTTTACACACGAAAGCATGGAAAAGCTCAAAAATTATTAACCAACTTTAACTAAGTCTACTGATTTCGGAAGATTACCAAGAGACCAAGATCTCAAGACACCATACGTATATTCAGAGATAGTAGTTAGCCAACTTGTTGAAGCACTTCTACACTAATAATTTCTAATCACTACCTATTTCTTGAGACTTCGGTCATTTCTTGGAGTACCATATTAGACAATATGAAAGTGGGGCGCTACCTTACAGCAGAGGGGCGTTTTTTAACTTTTTTCAGGGGGAGTCGAAAAGTGGCTTTTTTCAACACGCGCTAGCGGCGTCAAAGATAGCCCGCACTTCAAACCTAGTACATATATATTATTAGATCCTTTTGTAGGTTATTTTGTTAAGTTGTGATTTGTTACAAAGCGGGCACCTTCGAAAAATGGCTTTGGTTCGAAAATGGTTCTGGAGAAATGATCGAAAAACTGGAAAGTGCCAAAATTTGGAGTTTTGCTATATTTGTTGAGAAGTCGACCTCTGGCGAGGTGGCAAACCTGAAAATACCCCAAAAACGTCTGCCAAGTCGGGTAGGCAGTATAGCTTCCTCACCTAGGATAACACGGACGTCTATAATTTAGCTGGTGGGTCCATTCGGTGGTTAGATGGAGAACTGACGTGAATGGATTTGAAACTGAGAGGCTCAAAAATGACAAAATAGTAGGATGGAATAGGACTAGTAGTAATAGGATTAATAATAAGCGTAACAGGATTATTATAGGCATTTATTACCACACCTACCCTCCAAATCTCAGCGCATTACGACAATTTCTAGGGCCTACGGGCTCTATTAGCATTTCACGTTTGCGCATGCGCAAACGGAAGTTACTGTACTTTCATCAATGAATTTGATACGGGAGTATCTGTGGCTCACCCCCACCTACACTTCAAACCTCATCGCTGCATGACGATTTCTAGGGCAGTTGTGGGCTCTAGGATTTCACGTTGGCGCATGCGCAGACGGAAGTTACAATACTTTTTCTATTCAATGAATCTGATAGGGAACCATCTCTGCTCCAACCCACGCCTACCCTCCAAATTTAAACTCACTACCACCCGTAAAAATAAACCTGTCCAGTTATTTCCTCTGAGGGCAGGGAGGAGGTGGCCTAGGTCTCTCAACTATCCACCTTGGGTTTGTCAGATAACGAGGAAATTGATTAGCAAGGTATCCTACCTACTTGCTACAAGCTACCTATATTACTCTTATAAAACTGACCTTATCTCAATAATCCTATTCAAGCATCGTCCGCAGCAAACAGAAGCTCCAACAACCACTTCACTATCACAACATCACAACGTACACCATGTGAATTTCAACCGAACGCGACACACGGAGAAATGATTTCGCCAACGCACAATCATCCCGAACGACTCCGTCAAACACCTTCCAACTAAAACCTAAAACCGAGAATAATGATCGCACATATCAAACGAAAGAGGCGAGAGAATCCACTCAACGGTCAAAGGGGACGGCAGTCACGAACGGCTCGGAACAGCGGCGGTCACCGAAAGTTCGGCTATTTCCGCGCCCCCATACTCAGTTCTCAGTTCCAGTCGTTCTTCTGTTCACCGTTCCTGCTCACTATAAAAAATTCTTGTTGTTGTTATCACCAGCTGTCTTATCACTTCTTGTTATCTCGTCCCAGTCCGTTTCTTGTCCGTAATATAATTTTTTTTATAGATTTTAGTGGTTTTCTATTCATTCATAGTGCAGTGAAACCTTCTCGTATTACCGTTGTGGATTGCGGACGTCGTACAGGCGCAGCATAGTTCGGCATAATTATGCAACGTTACCATTTGCGATCGCGAACGCCCCTCCGTAACCCTGAAATCGTTTTTACTTGCAGCTTCGAATCTCAAAAGAAAAGATTTTTTTTCATTGTTTTTGTTTATACCACCAGTTAGTCGTTCTGTGATTTTATAATGTGTTACTTTGTGATTAAATATGTAGTTGATGTTCTGTTCATTGAAATATGTACCTACGTTTGTTTATATAGAAGTTTCATTTAGGTAGGTACCTAGCGAGTTGTTTAGTCATGTTTAGAGTAGTTTTTCATATTGTTTCCCTACCCACACATATTATGTAAGTATGTACCTAGTCGGATTTGGCAATAAACTTGCATTTATTGAATATGCCTCATGCTTTTTATGAAAACCATTTCCTAGATTTGAGTCTTAACAATTGAGAAGGTTTCAAACTGATTTAAATGTTTTTTAAATGTAATATGAATCTATACTTAACACAACGTAGTCATGCTGTGACTTCATAATTAGGTACCTACCTTTTTTTGTAAATGAATACAAAACGTTCTATTCTTGAAACTGTATTACCTAATTTCTTCTAATTTCATTTTGAACTCCCCCTCTCCCCCCAAAGCATAACTATTACCTTAGAAGGGATACCTAGTATGCTGTTGTACTGCATATTACCTACTAGTGCATATTACTAAAGTAGTTTCATTTCAACACAGTAAATTAGTCCCCCCCCCCCCCCCAGGCTTTGGGAACTTAAAATTAATGAGGTAATTCAATATTGTTAATGTGATGCTTAAAGGATGAAGTTCCTTTGTCTTTTTCATGGTTTTTAGCAATTTTTTAACATTTGAGCGTCTTTTTGCGCACAAAAAGTGCTGCCTTCGAACTTACTTTTTTCTAAATTTTTGACAAAACTCGTAGTTTTGTATCATTTTCTCAAAGTCAGATATCGTCCAAAAGGATGCAATGGCTTCATTTTATACTGATATTTGCTAAACAAAATAGACCACTAACCAGCAGATTTACCAATTATCATGTAATCTTCTAATGTATTTCACAATCATTTTGCTCATTAAGGTATTGCACAAGTAAGTATTTATTTATTCAAAAATCGCCGTGTGCATGCGCGTTCAATGCACATGACAGGAGCAGTTACCTGATTGACACTGGAATTTTAAACAAGTTATACCTTACATAACGGTATAAAAGAAGCCGTTTTACTGTATAGTTAATTTGAAAATTAGCGGGGCATCACTGGAAGCGGGAGTGCCGAACAGCTACCTATAAACGAAGAAACGAATAGGTTTGGAACGGTTACTAAACCAATGGTATGGAACGGTGCTCCTTGCGAGGAACTGTTCGAACGGCAGACTGACAAGATCGTTCATCCAAAAGGATAAGAGCAACTACTACTGGAAGGTGGGTGTACTGTACAAGCGGCCGGGGTTCTTCTTTGTAGCTTTCATGGATGGATGGATGGATGCAACATAAGTTATCATGGTACCCCATCTGTGGCCGAACCCGCACCTACCCACTGAATTTCAACTCATTACGACTACTATTTCGTATAGTTTTGCCCAGTATAAGGGATTGACCACTGACTGACAGGGAACCAAATATGATCCTTGATGTCTGAAAAAATGGGTTATAGAGACTAATGTCTAACCCTGTCTTGTTTGATCAGTTCAGTTGTGGGACTAGGATATGAGTACCTAGTTGAGGAGGGCAGGATCAGTTGCAGGTAGATATCTTTACCATGTCGTGTCACCCAACCTACATTTGAGTTACCTTAGTAGGTAGTATTCTTTTGTGTTCGGTAGACAGATAATCTATGTACTCTTGAGATTGTGGATGATCGAAACTGATTATACTCCTTGAATCTGAGACGGAAACGTAAATGCTCAAATTACAACATGCTAATCACTACAGGAAATATACCTCCAAGATTTGAATAGGCAATAAATTATAGGTCGACCTGAGAAAGTTTACTCTCCGAGGGCGCATTCTGCTGGAGAAGATAGAACTACTTATCTATTATCAGCTCGCGTAGGATAATTTCCCTCCTACAGTTGCGAAAAATACAGGCATTATAGAGCCGTTTGCTACGATTTGTAGGACTTTCGTGCATTCCTACCTATTTATGATGTACTAGATGATTACTAGGGTTCTTACGTATAATCAGTTGTAACCACTCAAAATTTTCAAATGTTTGTGGTATTTCTTCATTACTTCCATACAAGAAGTGCCTACTTACGCCAGACGGCCACAAATATCATTCATGATAAATAATAATAATACCAGGGAAAGTGTAGAAAATGAAGACAGGAAATAGGTACAAACGATCGAAAAACAATTTATTAGTACAGATATTACAACACTTACGTCAATAGTACCTATGTATAAAAATAAAAAACGTTTTCATTCCCCGTCGGAAAAATCACATCAAGGTAAACAATATTCTTTTCTTCCCTGCGAAACTGTTGGATGGTATGATGATATCTTGCACGCCAAGCAGCAACGTCCGTCCGTTCAATCAGTAATTTACGGTTTGATTGACAAGTCTTCCACTTAAAACCAGATATTAGTGAGTTCCTAAGAGATAAGTTCATTAGGGAACGGCCATATCTTTTGGCCACATCTAAGGCGAGCAGCCTTTGGATGCTAACCAATAAGTCCAGTTTGACAGAAGTGGTGGGGGTAGGAGTGAATTAAAAAGTAACGTCACTTAACTTAGCACAACGCAAAATCCATTCAGCTTCAGCTGCCTGCTTCAGCATAGGTAGGTATACTCACTTTTTTATCCTAAGTTGATATCGCAACAATCTAGCAAATTCTTTGAAAGACGCTTGGAGTAACTTTGAAAGACGCTGGCGATGGCGAGGACCGACGACACATGACGCGTTAAAAAAAAAAACGACAAAACGCGGCAAAAAGCTGTAACTGTTACCCCTGAGTAAGGTTAAAGACGATTCCTAAAGTTTGTGCCCTGGGAGATAACGCGCCTTATGTATAAGGCCGAATAGGTCGAACTTAAGGAAATAAGTTTGAACTTGGGCGACGCGCATGCGCAGTTGAGATAAATCCGAACACATCTTCCCGACTTTAGTCTTTAGGAACTCTCTATTCCCTCCCACAATCTACAACTTCATCTCCCTCAGGGCTTCTAATAACCGTCCGATTGTAGGTACCTCCTTGCGAACTACGTACAACTCGCGAATTTTATTACGGAGAATTGCGTAGTCAAACTCGTCACACTGTACCTTTTTTGGGTGAGGTTTCGTTTTTTTCGGAGTGATGAATGTGGGGTGCCCACTCGTTTCGATCGATGGTCTCCCTTCACGAATAATAGTACTCACAGTTTTGGCTGAAACTCCCGTCACTTCACTCGTCAAACCACAGACGTTTATCCGGGAATTCTCTTCCGCCTTCTTTCGGGTGAAATACTGGGCTACGTTAAAGACGATTTCACGCGCCTGTCGGCGAAGCACTTTCCCCTTTCCATGGCACTCGGACGAAGATTGCCCAGTAGACGTAGATGGCGAGTTGTTCATAACGAACAGTTGAAATAGAAATGGATGGGAAATTAATCGGAGAAAAGAAAGACTCAAATGAACTGAAAGACGGAAATGAACGATGAATAGGCACAAGGACACGGGCAAGGCAAACAAAATGGTGGACGGCAGAACTCGCCGAGGAGCCGAACTATTGGGCTACAGTGCAGCCACCACATTGACACGAAATTTCCTACGAAATCTCGAAGGTTAGTTCAGGATTACACCGCATAGAGGGCGCCAGGAAGAACGTAAACTTTCTCCGGTCGACCTATAACGTTTTATGTTGTTTTGTTTTGTTAAATACTGTTCAAGTTTTAGGAAATGATCGAACCATGTTTCATTAACGCGAGCTGCACTTGAACTATGTGATCACCTGGATTCTTCATGTTGATGGTAGAAAGAGTAAGTTGCTCATACTTGTTATCACTGAGTAGTAAGGATAATGAAGCAAAACAGATAGAGAAAAGAATGGGCAGTGAATCAAAATGAAGGAAAAGTAAAATGCAGTGTAAAGAAAAACGGATTAGGTACCTACAAAGTTCACAAATTTAATAGGTATCAGAAACAAACAGGGACACGCAGCCAGACTATAGCCGATGACGGCTTGATCCAGCAAAGAGCAAGCAAGAGAAAGAAGAAGAAGAACCAGCGACATGACACCCACCTTGGAGGGCAACTGAGACTGAGCAAGGCAGCCAACCTGCGTCCGTGATATTTCCCTCAGCTACCCCCATTTCTACCGGTAGATTCAGAACTTCCATCCCTATTAGAAGCAGTGGTCTCGAAAATACCTCGAGACCCAAATGCCATCCTTGCTGGCACTTTGGCAGCACTGATAAAGCAAAACCTACGCTGGAAAGGCTTCTCTTATACTCGGGAGACAAATGTATGTAGCACAAACTTACCTAACGCTGCAAATTATTTATATGCAATGGTTTATATTTAGGCAGATCATTAGATTATTAGATAAATTTTTTCTGTGGCCAATACCTACTACCCTCACGCTTCCCCCAGGAGAGCCCTAAATCGAGTACTTAGTTACTTAATGTACCTACCTACAGTTTCATAATTATAAATGGTGAATTCAAGAATTCTATAATTAATTAGTTGTTGTTATTCATGAACCTCAATGTTTGTTCAAGTTAGCATCATTCTTCAAATGAAATAATATCACGGAATAAATTGTAAGTCTGAGAATAAATTATTGCTGGTAGGTATCATCTACGATGTTTTTTGCATTTTTTGTGAAAATTTTCGAAAATCAACGCATTTTTTCGTTCTTACTACTCTTACATAACTCATGAACACTGAACAGAAATATTTTTACATCTAATATTACACAGCAATACTGAGATAATTTCAAGTAGGTACTTACCTAATACTGAAAACGGGAAAATATACAAGTTGCGTGTATTTGGTTCCCTGATAGGCACAGAACGACAATTCCTTCGATCTATTGATGTTCTGGGAATAAACATTGTGGGTAAAAGAATTCTACCCTAGCCACGCCCGTTTTACGTGTTTGGACAGCACCAGGACTGGTCCTGCATCGAAGCTGACTGTTCGGACAGACAGTCCAGGACCGTACGGGAATAGTTCGAACATTCCTGGAATTTTCAAGGACTGTTGGTCCTGCGCATGCGCACGCATTTGGACAGACACGTTCTGGCCTCAATCCAAGACTGTTCGACCCCCTCATTTTCAGAACACGGAAGTTCCATCCTGGATTAGTCCAGGACTGTAATTTGGCGCTACCTAGTAGTGTGAAACATCCCCCCCCCCCCACCCATGTTCCTACAACGTTATAATGAATCTGGTCATGTTACAGTTCCTGCAGACGACAATTTAAGTCCTTTTAGAGAGCAGAAAATGACGTTACCTACCCATATGTATAAGCCATCCTGAGTAATGCACGGGTAAACCAGCTAGTTGTGGTATTATATAGGTAAAAGAGAGTATTTTCTTATTTAAGTTGCGATTTTTGTAGCTCTGTTACCTCCCTGAATCGAAAACACAACTAACTAGGTACCGGTGATTTTTAAACATGTGCCAAAGAGAGGGAGAGAGAGAGAAAGGTTACAATGCCACTTAAAACGTCAGTTATGAAACGGTGAAATTAAAATGTATTTCATGTTTTCAGTCCTATTAAAATGGTTTTTCTCATATTTACTTTTTAAATTCCCCAGACCATGTTTTACTTGATACTGATATACCTACCTATTGCTTTAAACTGATATTTTTGAATTCTCATATTTGAAGGATATTTTTATTAAATGAATACCTACATATTGGTGTATCTGTGAGGATGGATGAGATGGATTTTCTGTTAACGGTACGTAAGAGTAGGTACCTATACCTAGCCAATAAAATAAGTGTATTTATAACAATCATGGTAAGCTAACTGGAAAAACGGTTCAAAATCCTCGTCACGTGGGTTTTTATTCCATTGGACATACAAAAATGCATGTGTACCTAATAATATTTAAATGGCCATTTTTGACGGTTTTCACAAATTTTGGACCCAAACACTCGACAAATTTTTACCGCTCATTGAACTTTTCAATGAATTGCCTTGATTCCCCTGTTAATATACCTCCTGTGCTATTATACTAATTGCAGCCATTTTCACAGGTTTCTGACCCATAAATATTAAATTCTGAGAGTTAAAACTTCGTTAGAACCACAATCCTTTATTCAGTGGTCAAAATCAACTTCACATTTGGTCTCCTTACCCAAAAACGTGGAAAACGGTACATCAAGTTCACTAAAACCTCAAAAATATTGCATCGAGTTCGGAAACTCGTCCCTGGCGTGTTGAAAAATTTCTCGAACTGAGTGAGGAAAGTTTCTACACCGGCGGTGGGAATGGGAACATGTTGCGGAAATTGAGTTACAGAAGTGAAGCTGCTTGGAACCGAGTTCTCCTGCGCAAGGGTTCTGTGCCGAATACATCACAAAACCCACTGCGCTTGGAACAAAGCGCATTTATTTACGTTTTTAAATTTATCTCGAACTTACGGATTTTTGAAACCAACCGGAACATTGTACATGCAGCCGTTCGTTCTCCGTAAGGCCGTGAATTTTGGAGGAGAGGCCGGCCCTGGGTATGGGATGTCAGGTCTCGCGCCACTTGCAAAAACTGCTATAAATTCAGCTGTTCGGATTTTCCTGCTTATTTTTAAAACACTCATATATGTTTTTCTCCGATATTTTCCATCAAGTACAACTCCGGAGTTCATTTATCCACAGTGTTCAAAATTGATCGATTGCAATCTTATTTTCAAGTTGCTCAGTCGCTAAAAATTCCCTAATGTACCTGTTCACCTTTGTTTCAAGTGGCGTCATATAAGCAATAAGCTACTTCATATTATTATTGAATAGCCTGAATTCATTGAATTCATTTTGTAATTTCAACTCGGGGGTAGGTAATGTCACTCATTTTGTCTCATAACTCCTTTTGATTTATTATTCTCTAAATAAACTAGTTACGAGTACGTATTCGGTTCGGAAAATTGTTTTTGAACATCCCCTCAAATGTTTTTTCTTTTACGTTTCGAGGTGTGTAGATTTCAAAAATGAAATGTCCATCTGCCGTGTCATCAACATCTACCTTAATTTTAGGTTTAAAAATTTAGTTCTTTCGCATGCAGGCTCTATTCGGCCGTCGTTGTGTCCCCTGTCTCGGCAGCCCAGTCGGAAAACACCCAGGGGTGTTATGGGTGAAAAATGGTGCAGAAGGAAAACTTCTGGAACCTCCCTATAATTTCATTTCTCTGCTAACTCTCACGCTAAACGTGCTGGAAGCCTACTCAGGTCTCATTTTCGTTTTTTTCTGTTTTAAGCTGTTTTAACAAGTTGTTTTTGTAGAGTTTTACTGTTTCTGAGGTAATTCTTTGTGCTGGAAACAAAAATCACTATGACTGTAGGTACACTTTACGAAGCTGGCGTGGCGTGTACCAGGTCATTATTTGATGGTTATCTGCGGACTGTGACCGATGCTATGCTAGCGCTTGCGGTGCTTCCATTCGCAAGTTCCAGATGTTCCAACCGATGAGTTACTGAACTGAGAAAAATCCCCGCCTTTTTGGTTCGGGTTCGATAACTCAAGTATGGTTCGATAACTCTGTTACAAACCTAAGATTTTGAGCCATCGCGTTCTGAAAATGCAAACCCCTCATTGTTCACCCCTTAGAGATGACTACTGGTAACACCGAGCTTCATAGACTAATTAGACCCCAAATGGGACCAACACACCAGATTTCATTATTTTTGGTCCTGCTAACTAAGAACAGTGCGAAATACGTTTTGAGCTCATTTTGAAGCGCAACATGGTGGTCGTTTTTGGAACTATTTCTGAAATGATTGGCCTTAAATGGATCGGAAGAAACATCTTGCATATTCATGCCCCGAAATTCTCAAAACCCCAAAGAAAGTCGGAAAAACACCTCCATCGAATCATCACTTTTGGCAGAAGCGTATATAACTACAGCATAGCCATAGTTCATTGGCTCCATTGAAGCTCACGCAAAGCATCAAGGAGAGCTTTTAAACGTAACTCTCTTCCCATCCCCACGCTCTCACACCGCTCCCTCTACCCTATTCTTATCTCGATGCTAACTACATGACTTCAAAATGTTTATTGATCCACAATAAAGTTGTATTGTTATAGTTATTATATCACCCAGATATTCACCTGGAAGAGTTGTGATCGGAGAGGTAACCTCTCTCCCGGGCGATGTCTCCTCGATCGGAGTAGTAGCCGTCTCGGGTGATGGCAGCCGAAGACGCAGGCCGCTCGAGGCTGAGGCGATGCGGGAGCGGGAGGGTGCTGCTTTTGTTCATACCCGACCGCCCTTCGCTCCCTGAGAAGAAATCAGTCGTGTCTGTAAGAGAATGCCATACATCAAGCAAGCGTAGCAAGCTCATCTATGCAGCGAGGTTAGGCGTGATCTGCAATAAAATTGCCTACCTACCAGTAGGTGTCTAACAAGCTTATATTATTGCCAAGTTTGGAGAACTGTGGTCGAAGCTCCCCAACAATCAAAAATCAGAAATCCTGGAGTAACTACCTACTCAAAATTCTACTCAACAGCCTCGTTTTGTTGCAACTGGCAAAACTTTTGGGAGCTACTTGCAGGAATTATGGAGAATAATGCTGAATATTATAGTTTATGGACTTCAAGTTATCAAGAAACCGACCGCAAAGAAAATGTGCTAGCAGAAAGCTCATTACTACAACCATTGGCCCCATAACAAGCTAAGCTTCAAGCTGTCAGTCCTCAGCAGGGTTTGCATGAAACGTCGTTTATTGCAGTCACTTACTTCTTCTGTTGGGGTAAGGTGACCGGCTGTTGGCTGTCGGCAACTGCTCGGCGAATTCTGGAACCAAAATGTAGAAGAAGTAAGAAAATTGACATAGACTAGCTAACATTTTTCTCCAGATTATGTAATTCCAGGGTCATTTCACAAAAAAATGGGAAATTCATCACCCCCCAATTGTCAACTCTGATAAGAGATAGGTAATTTAAAATTTTGAAAATAGAAATAACGCACACATCGTAATACGCAACATTCTCATTTAGTTATATAGTAATTAAGTCTTCAGAAGTGTCGAAAACGGATTAACAGGTATTTATTCTCAGTCCTTCTCCACGCAGTTGCTCTGCTTTAGGGTAGGTGATCTGCTTCATGTGCTTCAGCCAACCTCTGTCTTCAACATTTGTACTGTATTTTTTTATTTGTATATAGTGAAGCAGCTAAAAGTTGGGGTTCACTGTGCAAAGATTGTCAATTTTAATCCATGAGAACAGGTGTGTGAGTTGGTTGTATATGCCTCCCTCGTTTTCGTCATATTCTTCGGTAAATGGATTTAAGCGCCAAGACATGCTGTGTTAAGTGTGGTAATTCATTTTAAGTTTCGGAAAGGTTGGCATCTCTGTTAGTTCTGTCTTGTAAAAGTTATGTTATTTAGTGGCTACCCTGACATTGGCAGGAGAACTGGCAGAATTATTGATGTGATCGATTGCAAACATTGAAGATATGGCCTCTTATTGCTGTACAAGGTGGTGGTGTGTGTTGGCCGTCACTACTTTTCACACTGATCGTTCCATCCTGCTTGAAACTGCGAGATCGGGACTTACATAAACTCCGTCAAGTTTGAGGAAGACTAGTGTGAAAATTTATTACTGTATTTCAGGATACTTTATGACAGGTGAGGTGCTTACATATGGCGACCTCTAAATGATAAATTCTAGGAATAATCCAAGAATTTATTGAATTCACAGAAGTTTCCAGCAGATGGGAGACGTAGGTATAGCGAAGTTGCTAATCGTTTCTTGTGGTAGTTGAACAATTTTTCTAGATTTGATTGCTTCACTGTAGTTATTTGCATGTATTAGGGTTTTCAAGTAGGTATGTCCTTGATTTCATCTAGAGTTTTTGGCAGAGAATGAATCAGGTAGCATACGGTGTACCATTGGTTCGTCATCTGAAGATTTGAATTCTTCGAAACGGAATTATGGGCAAGGAGAGTTTAGGGGTCTGGGTGAAGATGGGGGGGGGGGGGGGGACAACTCGAACCGTGTCAAACCGCCTCTGACAGTTGGTATCTCCGAAGGAGACTGTGCGCTAGAAGAGCCCAGCGGTAGGTATATATGACGGATTGTTGCCAATTCGCTATTGACGGATTTCATAGGTCCATAAACAAATCCTGGATACTTACGATGCGGTTTTGTGATGTGGCATGAAAGTCATCATAAGCAGGCAAGTTATGGAAAATTTTCTGTTCAGAACTTGAGGCTCTTGATTGACGCCTAGAGGCCTACTAGTACCTACCAGATGAAGATGACGTCGACGAGTCACGAACAGCCTCAGAGCTCAGTCAACATCCCGAAAATTTTCCAATAGATTTTGCTTCCTCACTACCGAAAGGTAGGGAAGCCTTGGATTCATGACTGAGTTGCAAAAAAATTTGTCCTCCAAAATGAAAATTTCCACTACCATTTTGCGTTTCAGACATCAAGGAACATTTTTGGTTCCGAGTTTGTGGTAAATTCCTTGTAACACTCGTAACTACCCAAAATAATGGTCAAAATGGACTGAAATTTGGATGGTAGGTGCGGGTTGGGTCATAGATGGTCCCACACCAAGACCATTGACAAAGTACAGTAACTTTCGTCTGCGCGCTTGCGCAAACGTGAAATACTTGGAACACCCATAACTACCTTACATACTGTTGAAAGAGTCCAAACTTGGAGGGCCGATCAGGAATAATACTTTGATAGTTCTAAACGAATATCATTGGGATCGTATTATAACTTTCGTCTGCGCATGCGCGAACATGAAATGTTGAGCGTTGTCTTGAAAAGCTTCTAAAGCAGGGTTCACATCCATCCGGAGCCGTCTGGAAATACGGATAGGGGAAGCTAGTGAAAAGCAGTGGAAGGGATGGAGGGGAATCGCGGAAGTTGGGAAGGCGTTCATAACCATCCGGAATTTTAGCTGACAACTCGTTTCCCGCGCTTCCTCCCACAGCTGTTTCGGTTGCCGACGCCATTCTGTATGCGCAGTAGTGAACTGCGCAGATGCGGAGCGGAAAATATCTGAAAAATCAGATGCGTACAGTTCGCTTCAAAAGTGCTTCTCCGGAAAGAATATTCCCCCGTCCCCAGCTGATGTCCAACCAATCAGCTGCTCGTACGCACTTTCCGGATAGCTTTCCGGATGGATGTGAACCCTGCTTTACTACGCGAAAAATATTCGTAGAGAGCTGAACCTACCTAATTTTGTTAGTCCATGTGACTTGAGTCGTAGGATAATCTACGGATAATCTACCTACCTGTCCAATGGATGAACCTACCCGACTATCATAGACGTTCGTTTGATTCAAGTGAGGAAGCTATACTGCCTTCTCGAACTGGCAGACGTTTTTAAAGTTATAAAAACACGAGCGCAGGGAAACGGGAACACAAAACAAGAAAGTAAAAGTAAACGAACACTGATAAGGTTTGATAGCACACTTCTTCTTCTTCTAGTGTCTAGAAGAAGAACCAAACGCCAACAACAACAACAACAACCACCAACCATGGACAGAGGGGGATCCAGGGAGCCCCCCCTCTCGATTGTAGCGTGCGCTTTATATTATTTTGGTGCATTTTTTCCGACCACGGCCCCCTCCTATCACTTCATCCTTGCACTTGATGTGATGGAGTTTGACATGATGTGATAATTGGCTGTACCTTACTGTGATACCTACTAGGATTAGGTTGTGTGTCAGTGTTTTAGAGTAATTTTAAATTATGTTATATTATTCATTTTGAATTAGGTTTGTTTCGTACGATTGCCATTTTCCATAGTCTCCTTTCACGTTTTTTCGGTGATATTATTTCTAGGTCGTTGTTTTGTTGAAATCTAGACCCGGCAAGAAAAACGAAAACTCGAAGTGACCAAAAACACTGTTTACACGGAACAAGCCCCCCCCCCTCCACAACATGGCCCCCTGAGTCACCGGTGTTGATTTTTTTGTGCACCCATTCTCGAGGGGCACTGAGGACGTGTACCGAATTTCAACCCTCGGGACCATCAGGTGCGGGAGTTATGGAAGTTCGAAAATCGCCACAGAGGATTTCCTTACGAAGCTCCTTGCCAAGCAGCGTTGAAAGTTATGCTGCTTTGGATGCTGGATGGATCCTTGTGAATTGTTGTTCCTGTTCTAAGCATATGGAAGGGGGGGGGGGATGAATTTACCTACGTACTAATTTAGATTATATGCATATTAATATATTATCGTACTCCTAACGTGAACATGTGCATAATTATGTAAATAATGTCAGTAAATAAATAGGTACCTACTCAATGATATTATATTTATGCCTATATATAGAATCAGCGTTCTGTACATGGGTAACGAAGTAATTTCTCGTTGGACCCCCAAAATGTCGTTTTTCGTTGCTTAGGATTTTTTTCCCCATTCTGGAACAATGTCGCTAGACGTAGGGATTTTTGAATCACGATCTCGAGTCGAGGGGGGGGGGGGGGGTATTTTCTGGAAAGGGATTTTTATAATAATCATTAGCAGAGTAAAAAACAGCATTATTTTTATGTAAATATTTGTTCAAGAAAAAAGTACCTACTTGTGGTCAAGAATGACCACCGGTAAACCATCACGACCACATGTAAATAGCTACAACCTTACATGTATAAATTACCAACAGTGTTACCTACTATTTTATGACGGGTGCCTATGTTCAGGGTTGCATGATTTAAATCAAATTGATTTAAATCATGATTTAAATCACAATTTAAATCAGCCAATAAAAATCGTGATTTAAATCAACCGTTGAAAAAACGGGGGGAAAAAGTGAATTTTCTCTAAAAACGAGAAATTGTTCGGGATCGGCAGAATAGCTTCATCGTATCCGACAACTAAACACAAAAGGAACTTTTAGAAGGAAAATGAAAAAATGAAGAAACACAATATGAAGAAGTTCGGCTCACGTATTTCCATGAAGTATATAACCAGTCGAGACCGGTCGGCGGAAACGATTTCCACGAATTTCCGAACGCGCCTCGAGGCGATCAATATTTAATAAATTTCGTTTTTTTGAAAGCGTGTTTATTTCTTTATTCTGCTCCTTCACTATCTCTTTGCTCCGTTTATCAGTAGATTATTCCTTATAAATTTCCATATTTCTAAGATGCTTCTAATGCCATCTCCTCAATGAACAACATCGCTTACTTTAATGTTACAATAAGTAAAACTTTTGCAAAAAAATGAAAATTTTGTATTTAAATTAAAAAAATCCGATTTAAATTTTAAAAAATCCGATTAGGTAATTTGATTTTTTTTTAAATCGTGATTTTTTTCAACCCTGCCTATGTTATTACGTTTACAACTATAAACTAATAAAATTCATAAACCGCTTCTCAACGGAAATCGCTCGATATGAAATCCAAAAAAAAACAAAAGAGTACGAATTTTATACAATTGGGGAGGAACATTTTGAACTGTTCAGAAGTACCGTTTTGTATGACTGACTACTTTATTGACCTCAGCTCCAACCAGCCTAGCTTAGAGCTATCTAATTTCGAACACCTCAGTCCTTCTCATTCGAGCAACGACGTGAATACCGCTTTAGAGGAGGACAAACATGAAGAGGTTAGGAAAGGAAAAGTTGGGAAAGGTTGTGGTTTGTTGACGAAAAACCGCTTAATATAAACAAAATGACCCATCACGGTTCTGGAAGATGCTCAAGTTAGCGACTGACCTAAGTTCTCCATACTCTGAGTTAGTAAAGCCTCGAAGGTGTGCAGGGAGTAACTCTCGGCGTCCATCCCTTTGGCTAAGGTGTTCCTCAGGTGCATCTCGTACTCGAGGAGAAGCCTGGAAGTTGGTGAGCTGGGGGTTGAGACGGTCGTGTGAAGGCCTTCGCGCCCTCCGTAACCTGTAAACCGTTGAACAGAACACCTGATAATCTGAACACCATCAACAAAAACGTCATTTACACCAATAGCAACTGCATATAAATGTGTTTTCCCCGCAAACTCAGTTCCTGCGACATGCTCACAGGGTAACCACGTCCAATTTTCAATACCTAGTTGCATCATCAATATTTTCCATAATATTAATTTATGGGGGAAAAAAATTCATCGGGAAAAAATTCATTGGGAAAAACGTACATAGGTAATTATTTCCTAGGGAGAGCTTACAAGAAACTTAATTCTTGGGCCTCCAATAACTCTTATACAAACATATAAAATCATAAACTAAAGAAACTCAATTATTATATTCATTAATAATTAAGTTTATAATGGTGTATATTACGTTTCCGGCCTTAAACGCAAATTATAGTCGTCGATGAAATCGACAACGGCGTTATTTTTTCACTCACACAAGCGTCTGCAGAAAAATCAGCTTTATTAGGTGAAAAACTATTCAAAATACACCGAAAATCGTCGATTTCAGCACATTTTTGGCTCCTTTTTATATATGACATCACGAGGGTTCTTTTTTATGAAATCTGCGTGAATTAATTTTGATATAGCAACTCATTAATTTCATCAAAATTGATCGAACTTGTTAGGAGACGAAAAATTCGATAAAAAACTAAGTTTTTATTTTACACAACACAAATCTAATTGATAATTTCGACGTAGGTACCTATGGTCCGTTGTTGTGACATCAGCTCAGAAATAACTCACCTACTGATGATTATCTTTAAAACCACGCTATTCAAAAGATAAAGGTAAGTACCTCCCTCTTTATTTGTTACATGCAATCAGGGATGCATCGACGACAGTTGTATGATATCGCACTAAATCCGTTACTAAAGCAATAATGTTTGTGTGATGCATCGATTCAATAAACCATTATCGTACCTTCATGATGCCTTTTCTTCGATTTCATGTCAGTATAGCAACGTATGCATGTTATAGGTGAAATAATCAGTTTGAAGGATGTGCTATCAACTCATGCATGGATTCCTAATATGATTAAACACACACTACTCGCGTTAAGAGGGTACACACGGTCGGTTAATATAAATGAATCCTGTTCCATCAGAGACCATTAGGGTACTTCTGCGAGTTAAAACTTTCCATTACCTCTTCAGACTTCTCTGAAAAACTTGGTTCCGTAGGTATCTGAGTATCCGTAAAGCCTTGTCAAACGAAAGAAATACCTACAGCATTTCCAAACTGAATTAACGGTTTTCCAAATCAATTAACTGTTTTCCTAATTGAATTAACGGGTTTTCTAATCAACTTATGTGCGTACCTAACGATTATCCAAACTGAATAAACGGTTCCCCAAAAATATGGGTAAGTATCTACATTGAAAGCACATAATGGAATCATGAGAAAAGAAAGAAAAACGAACCACTGCCTGCGTAGGTATCTATCATTGTGTCTCTTCTGTATGCGTGAAGGGTATCTTCTAAAGCGACAGGCGTGAATGAAAAGCGCGGTAACGATTGTATTAAGGCAATGCACGGACCACCTGGGGATCTACTTTGCCTTTGCTTCCAACATTAAGTAATTACTGAGTCCAAAGGGTTATATCCGCTAGTGCAAGAAGTAATACCACCATACCTTCCGGAAGAATCCGTCGTCACTAGCTGGTTGAGTACTGGAGGCGAGCGCTTTCGATGTAAGAACTAGGGATGTCCAATACTTCAAAAGTATCGCTATATATATCGTATCGATACATCTAAAAGTATCAAAAAGTATCGATACAATACTTCAAAAAGTATCGATACTTTTTGATACTTTTTCAAAAATGGGTGGAAATATCGTTTTTGTTCTCTCTCCATCAGCGTGACAGTGAATATTATATCACATCCCACGTTTTTACTTCATCTACATTGGTATAATATAAAATACCATCGTCAGCCTATCGAAGAATTATTTCAGGATAATATTATAAAATGAACAATACAATAAATCACTCCTTTCTTATTTGAAACTTTTTTTTGATGGGCGCTTGTTTTTCAAAATTATTGACAAGACATGACATTATTTCGTTAATTCGGCACAATCACATCAGAAATAAGAAAGAACAAAGAAAATCCAACCAAAAAACTATTGAGTTAGGTTGCTTGGTTGTGTTAACATTTTGTTGGCCCTTCCTACTAAATGGAGGACAGCTGATTCTCACTGAGAGCTGGAGGTGGAGGTACACCAACTTTCTATAATTTGTTGAAGCGGTTGGTCTCCCAGCAATCTAATTAGAGGTACTGTCAACAGTACCTACACGTCGTAGGTGTTGAAACTGATAAAATGTGAGGGATAAAAAAGAGTATCGGCTCCGATACTGGGGAAAAATTATCGATATTAAGATATATATCAGGGGGGGAAAAGTATCGATACTTTTTTCAAAAAGTATCGATACTCTTAAGTATCGATACTGATGATGATGTCCTAACGTCGAAAGCGCTCGCTTCCAGTACTCAACCAGCTAGTGACTGCGGATTCCCCCGGAAGGTATGGTGATATTAAGTAGGTACCTACCTAATGATAATCTTTGCGGTTGAGGCGGGTGGAGGGGGAAGGCAAGGCCTAACCAGTAAGCTATTTTTTTGGAAAAAAACTTACTTTTTTGTTTTGTTCAGGGCAATAATTTTCAACAATTATTATTTTTATTAAATCAAATGTTAGAATCGGTCCGATAGGTCATACTACTTTATAACTCAAATTTACATCAATAGATAGGAATGTAGGTGATGGCATCACAAACGTGGAATTAAGCAGTTCCAATGCACCACCTAGAAGAGAACCACGAGGAAACAGTCAACAGTGACAGTACTTCCTGAACAGATTTGGGGGTTTCGTCAATTTTTTCACAACCAGTGAGAAAGGCGTATTCATAACCGGTGATGCTTAATCAACCCCTTTTGGTTTATTATTCTGTGAATAATACACCTATGTATTCGCTCAGCAAAAAATTTTTATAACACCCCCTCAAACTTTTTTCTTTTACGTTTCAAGGTGCATAGATTCCAAAAATGCAATGTCCGTCCGCCGTACGCCGTCCGCCGTATCACGTGTACAGGCTTCATTTTCGGTCTAAAAAAATCGTTCTTTCGCACACATGCTCCATTTGGGCCCTAGTTGTGTCCCGAAACTTTTCAGCCCGATCGGAATATACCCAGGGGTGTTATGAGTGAAAATGTGTGTAAAAATAGGTACTTTTTACGTTTTAGCAACATATTGGTAACATGAGCTTCTGAGATATCGTTTTCTATGTTTTTGGGGACGAGAAGACCGAATATGAAGTCGATTTTGACCAAAGAGTGGAAAATTGAGTTCTACCAAATGTTCAGCTCCCAGAATTGATTTTTTATGAGTGAAAAACCTGGGAAATCGTCTGAAATCACCATCAGTTTGTATAATAACACTGGAAAAAGTGTCAAGACGTGGTTCAGGACGATTAAATGGCACTACCAATGATCAAAGATAGTTTAAAAAAAAAAGAAAAAAAAGAGCGTACCTAATTTGTGTTTTGGGGGCCAAAGTTAATGGAAACCATCAGAAGTAGCTATTTCGATTATTACGCATGAAAGAAACAATTAATGAACAGCCAACCTTTCTGTAGGTATGTCCAATAGAATAATAAACCCATGTGACAAGGACTTTGCAGCGTTTTTAATTTCAAATACCACTGTAGGTACTTCGGATTAAAGCTGGCAGTGGTGAATAGTAGGTCTATACATATTTCCTGTGTTTCTAGGTATCTGCTGTGACCAGCTTTAGAGAATTTCTCGCCGACTACCCATTATTTTCGAGGTGGAAGGAGGAGGACCAAAGAGCAGGTACCGCAAACATTTACTGCAATTTCATCAGACCCATTAAGCTGATGAACATTAATGGCCCTTTTATTAAATGATCACTTCAATAATGGCTTGCAAAGAACCAGAAAACTCGCTAAAGACCTACAGTGAACCTCTGGTTCGGTAGGGTGTTGGACTACAGTCAAGTGAGTATTTATGATTGGTAGGAACATTATGTGATCATCGATCATGTTATGGACAACGTGCCACTTTTTGTTCTAATAACCTATAAGTTTTTCAATATTTGCACATCCCAAAATCGCATGGGATGTGCAACATCGATCAATTTCCTATCCATCGCTTTTCTATTATTAACAGTTAATTATTGAGGGTTAATTATTAGTACCTACCAGGCGGGCTGACGACTAGACGTGTGTACCCTCACCAACTCTCATGCTCTTTGCTATAAAGCGTCATGGAATAAAGGCGGGAAACATAATATTATATTAGAAGCCTCGTGTAATTTACCATCCCTGTTACATGTGTATATACATATAGCTGAATAAAGAAAAGACTGCTAGGTAGTGAACCGGAAGTTACTTATAGCTTCAGTTTGCAGATAAATCAGAACTTCTATAAAATAAACGATCTTACGACGCCTGCTCTTCATGAAGAAGCGCATAACTCTACTTGCTGTAAGGTGAATAATTATGCACCCGAACATACATGTAGCTCGTTAGAACATATTTTAAGCACAATCCCAGTGACAGTCAAAATATTACCAAAGTATCGCAGCAGTGGTGTCCCCCCCCCCCCCCCCCCGCCAACAACCTGAAAATGTTATACCCCTTGTTCGTATATTCAAGATTATAACGAGTGACTTTCGGGTAGGCAGGTATCTAACTAAACATAAATAAACTGTACATATCGTCGGCATACAGATGAAATCCACCAAGTCACTTTTTTCAATTTTTTTGGAGTTAAGGTCCTAAGTATTTTTTTGAATCCCGATAGATTGGCGAGGTCAATTTTTAGATCCGAGCAATGGATTTCTAGGAAATGACGAAATCGTTTCTCACTAGGTCGGTCTCGAACGAATTCTAGTTGGTGAAATCCACTTAGTGACTGTGGGGCGATTTCTTGATTATGTTTGAGCATTAATCATATTTTTTGAAGACTTCTAATGTTTTAATGTCATAGGAAATGAGAACGACTGATATTGTGCTTGCTCACGTATAAGAGATAGACCACAGAAGCAACAACGGAAGAAGTAAATATTTATTTTGAATCTCGCAGTGGAAACGTTGATAATGTCTGTCCTGGGTACCTACGTTATTTTGTATGTATGATGCATATTTCTATTCTAAGAGAGGTAAGTTACGTACGGAAAGTCGAACACATGAACAGGATCCGACAATCAACATTGTAGGTGAAAACGACACAAACATGCGAATCTCAATCAATTTTAACTAGAATTAGGGAACCAATAAAATATCTGAAGTATGTGAGGTGATTCAGGCTCATTACCTAAACAATGGCAGCCGGAGAAGGAGTGCAATATCAACAGTTTGTTGGATAAAGTGAAAAATAGCAGCAATTGCTGATGCATTTTTGGAGTTCAACGAGGAAAGAAGAAATGCGAGGTGTGTTCCTCGATGTGGTCGGGGATGAGGAGTTTCATTATCTTGGAGAAATAAATATCGAGTGGGAGTAGTAGATTTAAGACTACAGGGTAGAGAAAAAGGATAGGTAGTTTAACGTGCTCATGTCTATAACTGGCAGGTACAGTGGAGATAGTATTAGTGGCTTAGCTTATGCTGATTATTTTCGAATTAACTTACATAATTATAAAGCATTCGGAAACTGAATTAAACCTTTCGCGAATTGTTTGAACTTTCTGCAAAATGAGTTTTTAAACCCTTCGAAAATGAATTAAGCCATGACGAGATAATCGATTCCCGAAATCGATAGTTTTGATAGTTAAGATCCGGGGACAAGTACCAATTTTCGTTGACGTTTAACATCCTGTGCGGAGAAAAACTACTGTGTTACTCAGGTGTAATTGAGTTTGCGTAAAGTTTAATTCAATTTGCGAAAAATTCAACTCATTTTGTTTAAAGTTTTATTCATTTTGTGGAAAGTTTAATTGAATTCGCGAATGTGAAAGTTTGATGGTGAGGTTGACCAATTATGTCATCATATAATATTATGAGCTTACATGTACATCAATCATCATCTCATCAATCGTCAATCATGCCACTTACCAAAATCATATTACCAAACCCTAAGGTGTCATAAAGCAATAAGGTTGTCACTGAGCTGCTGCCTGGTGGCCACCAATGGCGTTGTTGTCTTTTGTAATCCATCTGCATGTGTGAGGACTCACCCATGATACCTACCAAGGATGTGTGGGAATTTGCCCCTTCCCACCATTACCACCACCAGCTATAGACTACCAACTATAGACTATTTCCACTGAGCTGCATACCCAAACGGTAAAATCTCTGTCTTTCAAGAGAAGTATGTTTCGAGTCCTGACGCAATTTTCATTTTAGAGGAATCAAAAGGCATGAAGAAGCTAAACAAAAGGTTTTAGGTAGAATTGTCTGTTCACCTCTGACGTGAACAGGTTGATCCAGGTCAGAGTTGCCGTTGCTCGAGCTGGGTGTCGTGGCGTAGCACTGATTGTCGAAGAGGACGTTGTCCGAAGGAGGCGACCCCTCGACGGGACCCGGGCCGCCCCCACCGCCTCCGTCCAGCTCGAGGTAAAGGGAACCACCGCCGCCTCCATAGTCACCGAGACTGCTACCCCGAGCGCCGCGCCCCATCTCGTGCATCGATCGCGGACCTGCATCAAACCAGCACCAAAATTTTGTTTTCCATTTCCCCCTTGTCCCATTTTGAGGTTCAGGTGGATGACACCAAACCAGAAGATGCTGAACAACTAAAAGTCACATTCCGCAATCGCTACACCTCTAGATTTCTTGAAGGGAAGACTTAAATCTAAGATACCCCAATAAATGTGCTTAGGAATGACAAGTGGGCACTACACCTAAGACGTAAATGACACTTCAACCTTGAAATCATATCCATCTCTCTTTTTGGTTTATTATTTACTATAATAAACCTTTGGAATCGAGCGTAAAGACCCCCCCCCCCCCCCACCATTCTTCAAAATCTGATAGTTTCCGTTTCAAGGAGAATCCGAAAATGAAATAAAAAATTTCTGCCCGTACTCCATACTTGAAACTTTCCTTAGTTACCTGTCTATGAACCAAAATTAATTAAATTTGGTTTGTAACGTCCCATTTGGGATCTAGTTGGTCCTCGAAGCTCGGCGTTTCTGTAGGTCACCTCCAAGGGGTGGAAAATAGGGGTTGAAATTTGAAAATTTCCTAGCTTGAAAAGTTTCAATAGAAGTTTTTATGATGTTTTTAAATTAACACGGAACTAAGGAATTTTTGAGGCTACCCGCAGTATTGTACATCCAGCTGTTCGTTTACAGTAAGGCCCTGAATTTTAAACAGAAAAGCTTCGTCAACAATAGAGTTTTTGCAGCATCCTCACGCCGAAACGAAATGGAAAACGACATCGAAATGGAAATGGTGGATAGGTTGACCGAAGTCAGATGCTAACCCTTTTCGGTTCAGTTTTTGTTCAGCTTTGGTATCTACCGTCTGGTGAAGTCACGCTAACGTTATGCTAACCTCTCTTTCATCCATTTTACTCCGCGGTGAATACAAATCTATGTCCACACATGACGTCAAGTCTGCATTAACATAGAAAGACGCGGTGAAGCAGCGGTGAATACGCTCGACATTTATTTTCCAAGGAAAACAGAAGAAGGTAGGTATTGTTATACAGATGTAAGGTTAAATTACGTTTCGTCATCTCAACACCATAGAATACTGATACTACCATATCACGACCTCAACCCAACGAAAGCTGACACCGTGAGATCCCGGTATTTTTTGTCGTCACGATTCGTCAAACTTTTCGGTATCTTAAGTGCGCATGCGCAGCACTGCTTTCGTTTCGATCGTTTCGCCTTGAGGGTGCTGCAAAAACTCTCTAATGATAGTGACTGAAACGGTATACATCCAGCACAGATCATCATTACTAGGGGAACAGCTGATTATAATCACACATGGCCGTATGAAATCAAGTCACTCCATGGGGATAATTATGAACATCAGTGTTGACCGTGAACAACCACCTTGAAGTGTCCAATTCGACCCCCATCATCTTTCACAAATACATAAACTGATCCCAGGGACTGAAACCACAGCTTTACGGCGGGTTAACAACCTATTCGTTGCCAGTATCGTAGATTTTTAAAAGATGTCAATACCTACGTGAAACTTGTTGAATGTTTCATAATTACCCCGACAGACTATCTACCGACATAGTGGCATCAATCAGATGACTATTTCGGCTATATGGGTTGTTATAAGTGGATTAATTCCAATAGGTATCCCACGTAACACAGGTAGGTACCTAATTCTGTTTCGAAAGTATGTCACTAGCAGTACGGACAGCGAAACGTCAGCCCTGAAATTAATTTGTTTGAAAATAATTATACAATAAAAACTTATGGTCAAGAGGAATTGATTAGGAACACCAAAAGCTGCATATAAGCACCAATAAAGAGAGTCACTATGGCAAGTTTTCGAGATGCGTACAGTTTTGTCATGATAAAAGTAAAACGTACACTGCTTTCTACCATTTCAATCATGTAACTGCTTATTCAATAACGATTTGAGCATTTTTGAATTAGATGATGACCAAATTCTGAAGACGGACATGCGACATACGAAGACAGTAGTAACTGAACTTCCTGTATAGGTACACGGAGTGTGTTCGTGACACACAAGAATGACACCTGGTATTACATTTCGGTGGGTAACTTATCTATTAACCACTCGGTATTACGTACGGCATCTTTAATAGGATTTATAGCAGGTACAGCCAAAATATTTGTTATTCATGGTTTACTGCTCACACTGTTTACTAATACATGTTAGGTACTGAGTATTTGAGAATCCTGGTCCCTTTATAATGCTGCCATCATGAGAATAATTTTATCAGAAACCTTCATGTGGAACAACACACAAGTAGGTATGTACCACAGTAAACCAGGCGAAGGGTACATTACGATATACCTATGTTCAATAAGTTACTGCTATGCAGTAACAGTTTATTCAGATATCAAAAATCTTATTAAAATCTATTCGTCGTTGCGAAGCCAACACATTAACAATTTTCATGAAGGGGTAGTGCAGAAAAGATAGCAACTATTTATTAGATATTATACAATTCAAAACCTCCGTCTCCAGCTGCCATTTGCTAAAAAATGAGCCTTGATTGATCAAATTGCCTATTTAATATTATTCTTAATGGCTCTTTTATTAAATACTTTGAACAATTCATTCACTTCTCATATGAACAGGGTGGTGGTGCCAGCTGTAATAGTGGTTCCTAACTATACAGGCCCAAAGCCTACAAACAAGCCCAAAAATACAATGAAGTCGATTGGTTTTATTGTCACACGAATTATAGGTAGGTACCTACCACCTAATTACAATATACATTCAACTAATATTACAAGTGTTCTCACTGCAGAAGTCAATGGAGATTCGAGTCTTCAGATCTTTGAAAAACCACATACCTAGGAATGTATTCTCACTTTTCAGAAATCTAGGAGGAAACGTTGTGTCAATAAGGGATAAATGTTACGCTAATAGGTTGGTATATTGTGAATAAAATGTTATTTTTCCGGCAACACTTCGAGGTAAGAGGCCTAACATAATCGAAGTAGGTATCCAAATTTGAGAGAAACAGGGTGTGGCAATTTTGAAGTATTTGATGCTGTTTTATAGATGGATTAATAACTTCACGCAAATGATGGGTTTAGCTGTTATTCCATGTTGTATGTCTCACTATTACAACTAATACAGCCATGCAACATCTCATCGCAGCTATGCAAACTACCGATTCCGTCTATGCCGATGATGATACGTGATGATATTGAATATCCACGGCAGAATACTTTTATGATGCACAACTACGCATGCCCAAACTTGCTCAACTGACTCTCTTTTATTTATCTTTTGTAAAGCGCAAAAAAGCATTGCTACCAACGAAACAAGTAACCACACAAATAAAGATCAAGATAGTACAACAAATATTATCAACAACAAACATATGGCAAGATGGCGACAGATCTTGATGCAGATGTATTTTATGCAATTAAATATTTTTGTGGATTGGAAAAGTTGATGAATATCTTCGTCAGGATGTAACGGACATGTATTACTGTATGATTACACAATACTGATTGGGAAGTATTCATGACGCTAAGATATAGAGGTAAAGCGACATCGAACCAGGCACGTAGTGATAGAGTAATTTTAACAAAAAATTCTATAAATGTTATGGTTCCCCTGAAGAAATCTTAGTCGGTGAAAGTAGACATGAACACTTAGTGAATGAGGGAACTTTCAAGTACTCATTCAATCCTCAGTACTACTTATGATGGTGTGATGGTGGGCGAGAGACAACCCGTAACTCCAAAAACGCCACCTACTTTACAGGGGAGCAAAACAAAAAACGAAAACGACCAGCTGAGTGCGTTTAACGAAATAGAGTGATTCTCCTGTGTTTCATTCCACTTGAAAATCGATCTAATCTTATACAAATTGACAGTTCATTGAGGACAAACTCTGCAACAAATTAAGAGTGTACTTACTGGTGCTCTCATCACGTTGCTTCTAAACGCACACAACCAGAAATTCCAAAGGTAAACTGGCTCTTAGCCGTGGTTGAAGGATACCAGGCTCCTGATGAATTCCGAAATTGTACACTAAGCCTAGATTTGAGTGGATTTTCTCAGAGTATGTCAATACCTAACCAAAGAGATCAGAAAGACAGTAGTGGTGATCAATAAGAAATCAATGTGTTTTGTGGTCAGTATGTGTTTTCCGATCTCTTTGGGTCGCTTTCCAACTATCTGGCCTGCCTTCCATGGTCACCTAACCTAATCATACGAGTTTATAATGGAGGAATGGGAGCCAGTCATGGATTTACCTGATCGTCTAGGAGCGTCCCGGGGCTGGCTAGTGGCTCCCCTCAAGTTGTTGTTTTGCTGAAGGTACTGATTGTAGTAGTTGTAGCGTCTCCTCGTCATTTCCGGACTCGTGACGGGGCTCTCTAGAGAAGGCATTGGCTTCAACATCCGTTTTAATGTGTTCGAGTCCAAAGACATTTCACGTCCTGCAAACGAAGTATTCATTAACAAATAAATCGCGTTCATTCCATCAGACACTGGAGAAACCAGCATCGTCGACATTCTTAGGATATTTTGGGTACCTGGCTGCAAGAAATTAAGTTTTATTTGTTAAATGACCTCGTAATTGGTTCGAACTAAATCACCCAGGATGAAACCATGGAAACCCATTTCAAAGAAAAACCGAGTTATTGAAAGGTTGTCTTTTCCACTAATAAACTATTTTTGTAATTGGTTGATGCCACTGTCTGTAACACCTTCCTTTAAATGGTTGTGTACATTCCAGAAATTGGTGATTTGCGGAAACGACATGGACGTAAGTTGTGTTTTTTGGCTAACTACGAGCCATTGAGGGGAAACTTTTGATATGGATATTCATTCACCTGGGCAACTAGTGGTTGGTAGTTGCCAAACGATTGAGATGGTCTTACTTTTGGACTCCAGCGGCATTGCCAGTCCGCTCCTATGCTAGGTATCTTTTCTGTTCTTATACGACCTTCCAAGTGGTTCTTAGGACTGACGCTTCCGAGGGTCCACTCAATTAAAGTTCAACACAATCTGCCTTGTTGACAGCCCGCTGGCAGTGGCGGCTCGAGCAACTAATTTTGGGTAATATGACTTGACATGGGACACATTGACTTGGGACATTCCGAAGGTCCCAGTGGAACATACTGGTGCTTACAGATACTGGTACATAAAGCGACGCCAGGAAGCGTCGTCGCAAAAGGCAAGAAAATAGCTAATTTTGAGCTACCTACTTGAAATTCTGAAAGTCACTGGGCCATTAGAATTCTCTTTTTAAGATTAGTAAGGTAGTAACCAAAACGGTGCTCGAAAGTGGCACCCCTCAAAATGCAAAAAGCAGCCAATTTTAGGTCTTACAACTAGTAAATTAGTTACATGATTAGTTACATACGACGTTAACCTTTGGCCGCTATGGAGCACTATACGGTTAGGTATGGTATACTGATACTATTGGCTGAATGATCGTTGTTATATACAAAGTTATGCAGGTACCCACGTTATAGCTGAATGGAGATACAAATTAATATGAAAACTTATATCCTGTGCACGAACCCAGTTCTTTCCTGTTGTTGTTCCTTTGGTTGTTGTTGATGTTGTTATTGATATTGTTGATGTTGTTGTTGTTTGGTTGCATTTCCGCAGTCCCGCTCTGCGTTTGGCTGTCCTTGATCAGCCTTGGTGTGCAAGTTCCTGTGCTTGTTTTTCCAGCACTCACTCCCGCTTGTGTCCCTTCTGATTTCTGAGTTTCCCTATCGCCGCCACCCCGTTCTTCGCCCTGCAACCAACAATTCAAATGTTTAATTTCACGTAACACCAATTCGAAGTATGATAATTTGTCAAACCCAATTGATCTATTTCCAACCCTTCATTATTCGAAGTACCTACCTAAGTTAATGAGACAATGAGTTTTACAATCCAAATTAAGGAAGCATCGTGGTTGCCAAATTCTTCAGATTCTGCTTCTTCCTACCTACCTAGGTACTGATGATCTTTGACCATAAACAACAAGGCAAACTTGTTCCACCCACATATTGGCCCAAACCATGGAGTCAATTCTCGTTCGACAGTGCTTAATAAATTATTGTGCACCTAAAACTCGATAATTAACAACAGGGAATTGATTAAGAATACATCTTGCAATATTGCCATCTATATGAAAATGTATTATGCTTCAGTGAAACGCGAGAAAGTTCCTGCCTGGTGTAGGGACTTCAGAAGTACCTAGATAAAATTCTACTTTTATATGAATATGTTTATATTTTTTTTAAATATACCTACCTAATCTACTATAATAATTATTGGAAAGAAAGGAAATACCATGTTTAATTCAAAAACTGTGACGGTTCTTCTGGCAATAACAGAGGTGGGAAGACCTTTTCATCGTTGGAAACAACTTTTACCACCTCACTTCCTCCAAAACACCAAGTGTGCCTACTGTAGTCCGTGAGATGTGAAAATATGACCAGAAGTTCTCCTTCCAGACCTGCTGACCCTGTTGGGGGTAACCCCTTCAGCGGTTTTCAGGCGTGCCACCTGAAAGGGAAAATATTACCTAAGGTACCAGCTCCCTCATTACCCACTTGCTTTCGGTCTGAGCCACTTCTTCATCGGTCACCATGCTCAACTTGCATTTTTCTCGCTTTTTCAATCGTTTGTATAAACGCACTTTGTCTCATTGGTTTCGATCTTGGCTTTTAAAAATGGACTTACACATTTTGGTTTATGGTTTCGTAGCGTCAGTTCTCGGAATTTATTTGGCTTTTATTTAGACAAGCTTGTGTGAAAATGGAATCACCGGATTCAACAATCGAAATTCCTCCTGGTCTTCGGACGGTGATCACGAGTGGAAAACCCCTCAAATCGCAAGCACGCTGCTTGGTTTTTCGAGTGTGGAAGTTCTTCCAAAAAGAAAAAGAACACCAGGGTCATTTGAAAAACACCAACAAAATGACGGAAAGAGTCTGCGACGCAACTGGCCTCAACAAGAACACAGTAACCACGATCTTGGAGGGAGGGAAATGTGGAGGTGAAGAAGCTTTCGAGACGCCTGGTAAAACGAAGCCCAAGAAATGTTTAAAAACGGGGATCGATTCATTCGATCAGATGGCTATCCGCAATCACATTTTGGGCCACTTCAAGGCGAAACAAATACATCTTCGCCAGTTAGGGATTTCGATGTCTTAAAACGTAAGGCAGATGCGGTGAGATAGTTGAAATCCATTTTCAAAACAAGACGTATCAAATTAAATAGTCTTTATTCCACAAAATATTATAAACAGAACTGTAGACCGGTACCATCACCAATACAACCTACTGACACAAGAGTTTTTTATTGATTTAATTTTTTTTATTTTAAGCTTTGTTTCGCAGGGAATGAAAAGGACAGACATGATGCATGGAAAACACCTTTGAATCGATTGCTGGAATTGAATTGAGGCCCAGAAAATGTTTGAAACATCTATTTTTGACTCATCTCGATTGTGAGCACTTGAGGGAGGCGTAAAACTCCCGGACCAGTAGAGAATATTCCCTCCCAAGTGGCAACAGTGGTCCGCTCTGGGAGAAAGGGCGGTGCTTGAGGGATGGTGGGGGGCCATTTTTTTGGTCAGTCCTATTCTCATATCTCACTGACTATAATTGTTAGGAACTATACCTACTGGAAATGATTCGCCCCACTCATCCTGGTAATTACCAAAGTACCAAAGATTGGGAGGATCGAGCTATTTCATATGGTTTATCCGAATTCAGCTTAACTCAACGACATAAAGTGCACGGAGATCTACTAGACAGACTGTGAGAGGAGGATGTCGGTGACTGTGGTCAGAAAGATGGTCTGGAGGGTGTCACAGAAAAGGGAAGGAATTAATTGAACACCAGAAATAGAAAAGCTTTCCATCTCAATTCATCAATTCATAAAAGTCCGCGGCTATCCATGTGTGTGGCTATCCATCAGGGAGGTCGTTCTTGGTCAAACTGTTTCTTTCGCCTTGGGTTATTAGGTGATTATGTAATTTTACAGCTAGTAAAATAACACAATTCATTGTTTATTTTTTATATTCCATGTGCCCATTTATTTTGCACAGCCCTTACTTAGCAAAAAAGTGTTTTCTTGTAGGATCAAGAACAACTCAACCCATCAATCAACTTTTAACTTAGGTTTGTTTGCATCGACCATCTGATCTTAGTGATTCTCGGACTCTTTTCTGACTGAATAGTATTCATGACTGGCTGTTCGCGCAGTGTTTTCTGTGACCATCCGAAGCTAGTTACGCCATTCCAGTCCACAGAAAATCGGGCGGAGGAGAACCCTCTCAATGAGGAGTACCCATGGTTCTTTATTTACGTGTTTTCATAATTATATTTTTAAATGAATGCTGATTCAATTCTGAGAATTTCAAGACCAACCACATTCTCCAGCGATCAGCAGTTTTTTTTTCTCTATGGATTTTCAAAAACTGCCTCGCGACCCCTCCGGCCTGGGCGGAACCCCCCTGCCCAGCGTGACGTCACTATTTGCCCAAACTCTGAAAATCCATAGAATAAAAACCAAAAAACTACTGATCGCAGGAGAGTGCGGTTTGTCTCAAAATTCTCATAATGGAATCACATTTTTAACTGACTTCAAAAAAGGAGGAGGTTCTCAATTCGACCAGTTTTTTCCCCTTTATTTTTTTTAACTGTTTGTCCAGGATCATCCCCCGGTGGTCCCATACTAGTTTTTCAAGTAAGAAGTTGGACTGGGCCTGTCTAGGAGTTATACTTTTCGATTTCTAGTGCTGTGACAGACATTGCACTGGACGACAGAATATAGTCGGCCAAAGACTGTGGGTGTCCGAGGGTATCAGTGCTTGACATCATGAGGTATATTATTAAAAATATCGCACTAAAAAAGAAAAAATGTAAACAAAAAATAAAAAAAACCAAAACCGACTTGAAAAAAGGTATAAAACTAAAAAGTAAAGAATAATTTTTATTCAAAGCCAATAGAACAACATTTTTGAAGTTGGCGCCAAATTTCAACTAAAAACCCCACACACAGCCGTCACATTGTATCCCTTGTTTTTTATACATTTTAGTTGAAATTTGGCGCCAATTTCAAAAATGGTGTTGTATTGGCTTCGAATCATCATCATTTAGGTACGTTTGCTCATCATACAAATTATTCTTTAGTTTTTAGTTTTATACAGCTTTTATTTAAAGTCGGTTTTGGTTTTTGTTTAAAAAAATTTTATATTTAAAAATATTTAAACGCAAGTCATGGGTACTCTTCACTCCCAACCATTATCAAACCCTTCTCAAACGCTTATCAACATCAGGTTTCTTACGGTTTTCTAGGAGTCAGCTAACCATCAGAAAAAGCCAGTGCGAATGAACCTTTTAATTAAAATAATGAAGGTTTTCACGGGAGTTTCATGGGAGTTTGTTCGATTAGTACAACCTACAACAGGTCGGTACCTAATGAAACAGATTCTGACTGCTGAGAACGATCATTGGGATGTCTGGTGTCCTCACTTGGAAGGATAACAGGAGGAGGGAAGTGTGAGAATATTTTGCCGGTGCATTTAGAAGTGAGATTGAAGAGAGTGAGAGGTAGGTATGAGGAATTGGATGTAGGACCTCGTCGGTCTGAGATCCTGCAGTGGTGGAGAGGGCGCCGTTCACCTTGCCGCCCGTCGCCGTCGCTGCCGTCGACGTCACTTGATCCCTCGTTTGCCTTTGTCGCGCCGCCGCCGTCGCCGCGTTTCCACCGCTCGGCGTTGGGTTGTTCGCCGCCGCCGCCGCCGCGCCACCTGCCGCCGCCTGCTGTTGGGCGCTCGTCACGTTGTCGTAGAGCGATGTCGAGGAAGTCGCCGCCGCCACTTTGTCACCGAGTGCCGACGCCCGACCGTCGACTCCGCTCTCGCTGACGGTCCGCCCGCCGGCTCGGGGCAACGTTGACGATCCTGAAATTGAAGAAATTACGCGAAATTGATATTTCTGACAACTAAAATCACTTTCACTGCTATACAGACACAAGTACCACACACCACTCCAGCGGAATTCAGGTAAAGTCGAAACTGTCAGAACTGTTGTGAGGCGACTGAACAGACTGGTGGGGACCACCAGTTTTCAGGCTGGATGTACGGGTATGTTCAACTGTGACTCGATACAGACCCCAGATAACCCTAAATGTTGTTTGCCATGGAAATAATGCCCCAATTTTTCTTTTTTTTTTCTTTTCTTCGATTATCAGGGTTGGGCTGACCACAGGGAAGTTTTCTGGGGGGGGGGGGGGGGTGGAGGGGTGGCCATAAGGCCACTTGCGCCACTGCCTCGGCACCCAAAAATACAAGGTGTTAAAAAAAACCATGTGTTCAGTTCAAGTTGGCATGTGACTTTCCCTCCATACAATGAACCTAGCTTTTTTCATAAAGTTTAACAGCGACCTACTAGATTTATCTGGCTATGGATGGTCCAGTAGAGCATTCATGGTGGTTGTTTCACGAATGTTAGCTGCAGTTAGCTCCCTGTAGCTCCGTACACCAAGCATGTTATCGGAACAGAGCAATCGATAGAGTAATCGATGTCCAGCAATGAAATCGAAACCTAGGCTCCTGAAACTGGCAGGCCCTGGGATCTAGTGTTCCCATGGCAACTGAGAAAAGTGGCCCGTCCAGGCATGCTCAGTCAAGTAAAAATTTAGTTCGACACGCTTACAAATCTGATTTCCACCCAAAAATCGTTCCTGCTTACAATCGATTCGTATCCCGATTCAACTTATCATCTCGATACAAGACGCTGATGTTATTTTTTTGTAAAAAATTATGTACGGAGGGTCTTAGTACCCTATATATGTGTAGAACTGCCAATAAATAAATTGAAATGAATTGCATTATGTCTTTTGATTTGCTGTCTTGTGAATCACTTTCGCTCTCTCTGTAGAGTCTGTTGTCACTTGTCAGTTTTCCATTTTTTGCGTCGAATTTTGTGCGTTTGAGTTCGGTCCGGTTCCAGTGACAGATCTGGATTTGTGGTACCTACGTGCGTTTCTTCCTGTTCGCTGTTTGCGGTCTTGTGGACTGATACCACATAATTAGTAGTAGCTAAGACGTTTTCGTATGAGGACAGAGTGTTGACTAAAAGTTTAGGAAGGCATAAGCCTTTGCTGAACACCACTCAGTAAATATAGGGAAGGGTGCTGTTGCCTTGAGGTAATTCAATGTTGACATGTATAACATAGATTAGTGGCATAGAGGATGTCTCATTAAAAATGCATTCTTCTGCTTCTTCTGCTGATTTATTATTCGGTGGGAACGGGCATGACGAAAAGACGTAAATGTAACCGATTTTAAACACCTGCCAGAAAATAATCAAGGCACACGAGTCAGGTAGGTATTTTGTACAAAAATCTGTTGGTTTTCTGTTCTGGTTCGTTGCCCCACCGTTTCAAGAGCCCACGCACCGCTACTGCCCCTGGGGGAAAAACCTAGCAAAATTTAAAAAAAATTTAATAATAAAAGCTTAGCGTAGTAAGGAACGACTGGGGCCCTTCAGTATTAACCCTTCCCCCTCACCCCTTCGTTTGAGCGCCATTTATGGCTTGTGGGCCGTGTTCTCTTTTTCAGTGAAAATAATACGGTAACTTCTAGAAATCTTCGAAAAATCATCAAAAACCATGAATAAGAATTGGTGAGCTGGGCGTCGATTTTAGTTAAATTCAGCCATTTGCACAGATTGTTAGCAATTTTTGGCCACCTAAAATTGTAGTTTGAACCACTTAATTTAGGGGGAAAAATAAGTTTGACAATTTAAATTATCTTTCCCTGTCTCGAGTCACCATTTACACTTTTTTGTTTAATTCAAAGAACTAGACCACCTTTTTTGGTTTATTATTTTCAATAATGAACCATTGGAATCGAGCATGAAAAAAAAAAATTCTTACCCCCTCAAAATTTGATGGTTTACGTTTCAAGGTATGTAGAATCCAAAACTGCAATAAAAATATTTCTGTCTGTCCGCCGTACGCCGTACGCCGTACGGGCCACTTTTCTTAGTTACCATGAAAAAAAAAATTGATGAAATTCGGGTTATAGGTTCCGTTCGCTGTCTAGTTGGTCCTCGAAGCTCGACGTTTTTTCCAAAGATTTATAGTTTTCAGTTACCTTGGTTTATATGAAAAAAATTATTAAATTCAGGGATGAATGCAAAACGTTCTGGAACGGCAAAGAATTGACAGTTTTCCAAAAATCCTACTGACTACTAGCGTGTACTGAGTTTTGCTGGACGCAATGCAACTGTTTTCTCAGGCACTGCAATTCAGTCACAGCTCAAATGCAATAGTTACTGTGTTCATGGCAGCACTAATACAGAGACAAAATTTACTCCTTGAGCTTGGGAGGGACTGAAGTGAATACTATATACGAGGGGGCTGTGTCGCTCCAACTGGCGCAGGGGTGCCAAAACAAAAATCTGAAGTTCCTTAGGGAGGTCGTATTATGGGGTATGTACATAACTGTAGGAGATCAGGACCTCATGAAGGTTGAAATGTGGGTAGAATAAAAAATAACTGAATCCAACCAAGGGATCATCAGGGATAATAGGGCCTATCATCGTTACCAGGATGCCCGAAATACATAATATCTGAACCAATATGAATAGTATTTGATGTACAAATTGAAGAATAACCTCCTCGATAGCGGGGGTCTTGAGCCCTGAGACGAGCGTACTGGTCGGCTGTCATACAAGTGCACTGAGGCTCTCGGGATCGGCTCGGGCTCGCCGGCGTCGATAGCGGCTTTCTTTTCGTTTTCACTTTGTTCTGTTTGTTCGGAGGTTCCAATTTGAGCGAATATGAAGACGAGGCCTTTCGACTGAACTTAAACGAAGGTGACTGAAAAAACAAACACAGAATCAGAGGGAACTGATTAGAATTGAGTCGTTTGACGACTTTAAAATTTCAATTAGGTATCTTATCCATAGTTACAACTGACTGGATCCTGGGTGACTGAACAATCTACGCGTTTTCTCAGTTAAAATAGGCGTTCTTCAGAAATAACCTCCATTTTAAAAGCGCGATTAACTCAATAAAACAACGTGTGGTTTGACGTTTTTGATTTTTTGAAAAAAAAAAAGATATAGGTATAACCGCCCTTTCTGACAAGGTTTGATTCGGGTGTCGTTTGTTTCAGTGGAATAAAATATTCCAGGTTGGAAATTGCATAGGCCTATTTGCTAGTAGGTTTATCGCGATTCGACCTTTCACATTTTGATCTAAGTGTTAATTTGTTTGGGATTAAGATCTCATGCTTCCAGGGGATTTTTTTTGTCGAGATTCGAGGGTCCAATCGAGCATTCACGTGAAAGGGCGATCTAAACATTCCAAAAGCCAACCATTCATAATTTTCTTAGATCACAGCAACAAAATTTCCCTTATTCCCAGCTTCCGAAAATCCCTCGCAGAACATGAGATTGCAATTATGAGATCGCAGAACCAAAATAATAATTTTATGAGTAGGTACTGTGACACCTGTGGAGTCGATTTTGTAATTACCTAATTTGAACAAAGAAATTTCCAGACGGATCAGTTGACATTTTTTTATGTCTTTACTTTGCTACATAAACTCGAAAATGAAACGCGGGACATGCAACGGAGACATGCAACGGAAACAACGTCACGAAAATATTTCTGATGATTTTCGCTTACAACCGATTCGTTGCTACGGAACTTTATCTTCGCCAGTTATCATCGTACAAAAATCGTTCACCACTCGTTGGATAGCTCTCGATTTACCTAACCATACTACGTTAACCACTGCGGACTGCGTGGCCAACAAGCTGCGGTATGAGCGTGATTGTTTAAATGAATGTTTACGTACATAATACAGTGGTGTCCGGCTAATCCGAACTAATTGGGACTGAAGGCTGTTCGGACTAGGTACCATTCGTTGGAAATCTTGACCAAAACAATTAAGTACGAAGTACTTGGTGTGGGTGCGGGAGGGGGCGCTAAGACATAAAATGTCCCTCGTGGTTGGGTACTTGTACGGAAGCTGTACCCACCGTTTTTTTTTTTAATTTAAAAAGGCATTCTCTTTTTAAATTTTAGGTACTGAGTAAAGTACCAGTAGGAGTTAACCAATTTCGATGAAATTTTCGGGGATGTTTTGTTATTAGTAGAAAAGTTTTTCGTGTTTTCGACCTTTGGTCACTGAAAAGTCCATAACTCCCTTAATATGAAGAGTAAAACCAAATCTAAGTAAACCGTTGGAAAGAGCGTTAAATTTCCCGTCTTTTCAGCCTCTAACAATAATTTTTTGAAGGGAACTTGATAGTGAAAAATGAGCCCGAAAAGTTGATTTCGTCAATTCTTGAAAATTTTCTCGTGTTCATTCCGAGCGTAAGTCTCCATAATACACATATTACACATAATATTAATTTGTGAACCACTTCTCGCCAAGATATTCCCACCACTATTTATGAGGCAGCCGCTCTCAGAATTCCATCCTGAGTGATTTTCAGAGCAGGCAAAGTTTGATAATGTTTATTTTATTAGGTGTAGCCGATGTTCGAGTATGCAGCAGTAACTGCATCAAGGATTTAGGAGGTAAATCTGTACTGCAGAACAACATAATCGTACTTAGGAAACCGCTATTACGGAAATATAGGATATTATGCCACCAAATGATGTGATCCAGAATATCAACTCACTGTGAAAAAATGTCCATAATTTATTACTATCAAAGTGATGATGCAACAAAAACGTTATCACAATCTAGGAGTAGTCAGTCAATAAGAAAGACAGTTTAGAGCACGATTAGTACTGGGCTGAATAATAAAAGTAGACATATAATTATTATTGCGACTGTCGTGAAAGAATAGGCCAGATGTTGATATAAGGCGCAATGAGGCACACTCTGACGACGCGAGGGCTTTGCGGGTCACTGCCTACCCTGGAAGAATCTGCGACCGATGGAGATTAAGTAGGTAGGTAAGTACCTACTAGGTATCCTTTCTCTGCCTGCATTATTATGGATGTAATGTGGAATTTATTTATTGAAACTGATATATCAATATACTGTACATACGATAACTGTACTTCCAGATAACGGAAGAAGATAGTCAGCTGGTAAAAGGATACAACGTGGCCACTATTACGACTTATACTATAATGCAAAGGGGACCATGTGAGTACTGTACACTATTAAAAAAAATATTTTTTTATTCTTCCACCTATCCTTCTGAACTTTTCTCCCGTTGCCTCAATATAATAATAAAGTATACTTACCCATTAAAAAAGTTTAAAAAATCCAAAGGCAAAATTTAATAAATTATTTTATTTTATAAATGTGCTGCGTGATACATGGGATATAAATCGATATTCCTCCAGTTCTACTCATTCTTTCCTCATGATGAGTTTTTCGATTTATTGAAATTAGAATTTTTTTAACTGACAACTGATGAACTTGAAGTTTCAAAAAACCATTTATTCATAATTTTTCATTCACGCGTATTTTGGTTTCTGCACAAGCTAGGTTCAAACCCCTCCATAATGTTTTATTTTATATCCTCCTGACCGCTGCGTAAACATTTCAGCGCTGTAGCTCCAGTTGTTACCGAGTTATATCAATCTGAAGGTAGAAAAACGTGAAAAAAACTGAGTCGTGGAAAAAGGCGTTTGAAAGTGACAGTCATCTTCACACATTTTTGAAACTGACTGAATTGAATCATGGTCGCTTTTATGCCATAGGATTTAAATATCCGAGCGGGTAGTAGAATTTATCCATTATCAGTAGGTATTATAGGCTGAGCATCATCAACAACAAAGTGCTCGTCAACGAGTTTTTTCCCTAATCCCCGCTGAATCACCACATTAATGTAGTTAGAAGTTATGTACCAGTTACTGACCCTTAAAACAACTCTTGATGCAGGTTCTTGTGTTATTGTTAACAATTCGAATAAACCTTACCTATTAATTTGAATAACTGAATAATCACACTAGGTATATTTATTACTTACGCAACATTCTCTAAACTGCTTGGCGTCTATAGGTGAAGTAAAGTTGAGGCCCCAAGTGTCGTTGGTCATCGGGTCTTTCCAGTACACGAAACATTCTGAAGCCTGTCCTATCCTTGTACCTGAAATGAGTTGGAATATAATATGTAAAATGCGTAATTCATAAAACATAGAACACATTAAACAAGAATAGGTACGTTAGAGCCCCATAAGAGAAGTTTCCTGCTTCTAAAGGGCGATCAATCGATCAAAACGAATGAACATTGAACACAATAACAATAACTGAAAATTTCACTTGGGAATTGAAGCTAATTCAAAGAAACATTCTGCTTGACTAAATTGCAATCAGTAGGTACCACAGAATAATGTAACAATCAAACATTGGTACTTTATTTCACAAAACAAACTTGATAACCTTTTGTACACTACATACCCAATCCTGGACACCCCCCCCCCCCCTTCTCTCTTCCATATTCATCCATCAGGTTAAGGCTAAATGTAACGCTTTTAGTTGCAAAACCTGCCACCACGTGGCAGCACCAAAATGAAGGAAATTTCCTTGACTCCTCACAGGAGAACGAATCAAGATATTTTGAATCTGAAAACGGATTTGATAAGATATCAACCCATAGTTTGGAGGAAATTGGTTTAAAAAATTTGCACAATTTTTTTGCGCACTGTTCAAAAAAATTTTTGATTAAATTGAAACTTTTTCAAAAATGTGGCCTTATACAGCAGTGTGCCCATGCATACAGTGTACAAATCCGTTTTCAGAATTTCGATCGGTCAAAAATTACGATCGTAATCCTTAAGATTGGTGAAACAATAGATTGGAAACAATAGTAGGGCTGACGGGGTGGAGGAGTGCGCGCGCGAGAGGGGGGCATTTTAGTGAGGTGGGGCCCGCCGCCTCGACCCCTCGGCCGCTTGGACCCCTCGCATGAACATTCTCGGAATCGAGTCTTCCTGATGTTGGTTGGAAAAGAAGTTTTGTGTGTGAGCAGGATTGGGTCATAGCCAAGTCAAATTGGACTTGTGCTTGCTGCCTAATAAATGCACACTAGCTGGAAATTATTTTAATCGAATTTGGGCATAATACGAGTAATGTGAGTTTGCGACGGACTCTGGCTTGTGCTAAACTTTTGAGAGCCAAAAAACTGCGAAATTTTCGGACCTTTTTCAGCTTTTTCGCTTCTCGAAAACTATTTTCACTATAATTATGCTACAATAAGGAGCATAAAATTGCGCGTCGATTGGAGTTTAGTACGTCAAAATCGCTTCAGCCATTTAGCTAAAATCGCCAAAAATAAGTCTTTTTTCGATTTTTCCCAAATTTGTCGATACGTCCCTAAAATTTTGATACGTGATTCCTAAAAGCACATATTTTTCAAAATAGGCTCAAATTTCACATTTTTAGACACTTTTTCCCAAAATTGGTATTTTCGGAAACTGGCTTGGTGCGGTATCCTAGAGTGTGATTGTCTATTAGAAGATGAATAAATCGTTTTGGTTTATTATTCTGTGAATAATACACCTATGTAGTCGTTCAGCAAAAATTTTTTGGAACACCCCCTCAAAATTTTTTCTTACACGTTTCAAGGTGTCTAGATTCATGCAATGTCCGTCGCCGTCCGCCGTGTCACGCATAACTGCCTCAAAATTGGTCCAATTGAGTCGAAATTTGCACCAAATACTCATCTAGGGCAGACATGGTGCCCGCAAGCTGTTCAGCTCGATCGGACCAACGTTTTGGATTTTATGGACAAAAAACTGGCAAAAATGAGGCGTTTTTTAGGAGTTTTGAAGTGAAAACCGTTGAACGCCCATAATTACCGTAAAAATGGTCGAATGTGATTCAAATTTGGAGGGTAGGTGGGGGTTGGTCCAAAGATGGTATCTATATTAGGGATGTTTGTTACCTAAAAGTATCGGAAAAAAACACGGGAAAAACGAATTAATGGCACATTGTTTATAAATGGTGAAAAAATTGTTTGACATTTTGATATTGATGGAGTACAGTTCTATATGTCCGCAAGAATAATAAACCCATGTGACAAGTACTTTGCAGCGTTTTTTATTTACTTTTGTACATATATTGTGATAACATAAATGGGTATATATGCTTTTTGCCGTGAAAAGAATCACAGTTTCACAGACAGACAAAGATTCGAATTTATAATATAATAAGGATAATAAGGATAGAGATAGAGATAATAATAACTCCTACACATATATCCATGTCACGAGGTATCTGCTTACAGAGTACCTCTTATGAACTCGCCAAAAAGGTTGCCCAAATTCCAAGATGCCGACACTTCGATTTGATTTGGATTTGATTTTTTCGAAATCAGGTGACGTTTATGCAACTGTGTTTACATAACTATTATAGTCGATGAATCTGAATGGTATTTACTTTGCCAACAGTATGTACCTACCTGATGTTTTTGATGTGCCAAAACTTTATTGCACTGCTCCAACAAAAATTGGCTTCACAAAAATGGACTTCTACAACAACGCGTGCGTCCATATTTCGTAACTCCGTTACCCAATTTCCATGGAAAATGTTGCGATCATAGTGTTAAGTAGGTTTCATGAGTCTGTTTGGTGCATTACTATGGTGCAAAACTTAAAGTGTTTCCAGAGCGAAAACTCTGGACACAAATTTAAAAATTTTTGTTTGGGTAAAGATAAAAAACTTAAAAAAACTTGCGACTACTTCTTCCAAATTCAAGGAAAATTGCAAATAACGATGAGAGAGCGTTGTTTTTTCGTAGTGTGGACCCCTAGGGATCTACATTACGAGATAATACAAAGGGATCGCTCATTCTGGGAGGACAAAATGATAACAAAGTTGAAATATTGTTATGAAAATGTTCTGCTCCCAGAAATTATTGATCAAAGGATACCTACCACGTTCGCTGGAAATACGGGAGCCTACCCAGGACTTGGGATGAAAATTCCTCAAAGTATAATACTTTATTTTGAAAGCAAATATAGTATATTCAACAGCAGAAATGTTTCAAGTGTTTGATGATCTGTACCTATATGTCCCCTAATTTCGATACTGCTCAGATTTTAAATACCCAGTTTAATTTTTCAAGACTAGATTCATGGACTATGATTTTACACGCTGTCCCATAAAATTCGCGTAGGTACCTATATGAAAGATTTATCGACTTGTATTTTTTGAAACATCTATATGCATGTAGGCACGCTGTTGTAGGTACCTGCCAATCTTTGTGAACAATAAAAAATTGTTGCAGTGCGCAAAAGTAACAAAATTATTTTGAAAGTGTGTATGTAGTCTGTATGTATGTATTTAGGGACACAACTTGCAATACAATCTAAAATTATTTGAGTTTTGAAATACTTCACTATTAAATTCCGGATGTACAATACGTTTTGGAGATATAGCGAAAAATACGAGAAAGAAAATTGGATTTCACAACGCGGTTTTGAGAGTGGTGGTAGGTATGGTATTTTAGCTGTATCTCGGAAACTATTGAGTCTACCGAGCCTATTCTAGTATTCTAGCAAATCTAATTCAGTTTCAAAATGTACACTTTTTGTCAAAAACGCGCTCTATCATGGCCAAAATGGGGGAAAAACAAAAAAAGTGCGAAAATTTTGAGGTTTCTCGCATTTTGACCAATGTTTTGGGGGCCACCGTTGTCAAAAACATGGATTTTGCGTAACAGTCACATCCCCTACAAGAAAAAAACGAAATCTACTACCCCCAACTTAGGCCCCCCTTTTCTCGTAGTCCACAAACGTGAGACAAGGCTTGACCCAATCCTGTTCACAGACAAAACTTCTTTTCCAACCAACATCAGGAAGACTCGATTTTGATGCCGACCTTGAGTAGGAGAATTCGGAGAACGTTCATACGAGGGGTCGAGGCGGCCAGCACCACCTCACCAAACTGCCCCCCTCGCTCGAGCGCACTCCTCCACCCCGTCAGCCCTACTATTGTTTCCAATCTATTGTTTCACCAATCTTAAGGATTACGATCGTAATTTTTGACCAATCTCAATTCTGAAAACGGATTTGTACACTGTATGCATGGGCACACTGCTGTATAAGGCGACATTTTTGAACAAGTCTCAATTTAATCAAAAAATTTATTGTACAGTGCGCAAAAAAATTGTGCAAATTTTTTAAACCGATTTCGTCCAAACTATGGGTTGATATCTTATCAAATCCGTTTTCAGATTCAAAATATCTTGATTCGTTCTCCTGTGAGGAGTCAAGGAAATTTGCCCCCGATAGTGCTGCCATCTCTTATCTGAGAATCTCACTAACTTGTCGTTACATTTAGCCTTAATCCAACAGCTCAACTTATTTGGTGGAATGAGGAATTCCCGAAAAAATAGACCTCCTCACCATCCTCACTGTACGGAACTACAGACATAAGTTAGAATAAGAGTATATTCTGCAACTTTGGAATTAAGAAATACTCCTACAGCCAGCGGTCGACCGTCCAGTTGCTTTCAACTGTGGTTTGGTCACCCTTCTATCTGGTACCAGCACTATAAATCGTCTGAAAAAGAGAATGCGAAATCCCTCTGACAACTCTCATCACGAGATTTCCCGACAAAAACATTCAAGTTGCATACAATTATAATAAATTCGAAAGCCAAGGACTTGAAAAAAATTGATGACTTTATTTTCCAAAAATCAAACAAATAAATTGAGCATAATGTGTACAATGTTTTATGAAAAAAATTATTCCTCTATTTGGGCAAGGCCCGTGTAACGGAGAAGAGTCCATAAGTAACTATTATGTACAGCGGTAATAGGGCTACAAAATAGTTTTTGGAAATTATGCTACCTATAATATGGTTAAAGTATCAACTTATAAGATGATAAAAGAAAATTAAACTTCCATATTATAATTTCTACATACTATGTGAGAAATACATCTTGCAATCTACCAGTAACATAAATAAAAGAGATATATGAATGTCTCAACTAAGATAAAACTGCTTTAGTGCCTGATTAGTCTGGCGTGGGTGTTCTCTGAGTTTTGTTTCTAGGACGGAAGGAGGCTGTTTTACACCAAGATAATGGTGGTGATCCTGACCAGCAGTTGTGAAGTAGCGGGGCAAGCTTATATGCCCTGGAACTTGATACCGAGTGGGAGGCAAAGTGAATGTGTCTTCCTTTAGAACCTGCTTTTGCACTTAATTTTGTAAGTTGCTCTACAATTAGGAAGTTCATCTTTTTGAACAACGGCGCTGTGTGCTCTAGTAGCAATTCGTACTTTAGCATCTGTTGAGTTGATATTCATATCTTCGGCTTCAAAGTGCTAGAATATGCACACCCCAACGCAGGTGGGCCATAAATCAAAGTTGACTGTACTAGTGCAAAGTAAACCATTCTAAGGAGTTCAACAGGCATTTTTTTTTCAGTCTGGAAAAAACACATATTAATTTTCGCAGGTTTTTGCCAATAGAGTTTACCTGCTGCTGCGACTTCATGTTGGATTCAAAGATAATCCTCAGGCATTTAACAAGGTTTTTGTGCACCAATTTGGGGCATTGTGTACAAATTGCTGAACAACAATCATATGCGTGAATTCTGAGATCAAGAGTCGGTAGCCCAGAAGGACCACTGAGGCAGAAAGGGATGCAGACAGTCTTATCCAGATTAAGTGTCAGTTTATGTGCAGTGAGCCACGCGTGTATTATTTGCATAACCTCTTTCGGCGCGAAAATAGATTGTATCCCGATTGGTAAAGAACAGCGCTGCATCGTCAGAAATAGCAGTTGATCTCCAGGAACATCAAGTTGATCAAGTTTATTAATATACGTAGGTAATGAAAAGAATAGAGCCCAATGCAAAAGTATTGGGATACGGATACGGATTTATTCGTGACTACCGAACTCAACGTACCATCTATTTTCACAATTTGTTTTCTATCAGCCAGATAAGTTTCTATCCATATGTAATGTATCCTTCAATGGCGAACTGAGACATGCTCCTTAGTAACATACTATATGAAATCGTATCAAACGCTTTCGTCAGATCTAGGAAAAGTGCTAACGGTTAACGACCCTTATCCAACGCTTCTATTATCCTATGGTTAAGTAAACATAGCATCTTGGGTGTTTCTGGATTTCCTGAAACCGTATTGGGCATTACAAGTAATCTGTTCTTTTCCACGTATCCTACTAGTTGTTGTTTAAAAGCTTTTCCCAATATCTTAACAATATTGCTTACTAATGATACTGGGCGATAATTCCCCATTATTTCTCTGTCGCCTGATTTATGGAGTGGTGTAATTACTGATAATTTTAAATTTGTCGGAAATATACTAACTTAAAGCTGAGGTTGATTAGGTGAGTAAATGGTTTCGAAATAACAGATCTACTTTTTTTAAGTAGTGCCACGTCGATCCCATCCCACCCACGGCTAGAGCCTCCTCTTAGCGATTCAATTATACTTTCGACGTCACTTCTGGATATAGGGCACGTTGACTTCATCTCGTTCGAACTAGGAACATTCGTCAAAATGCAAAACCACCTAACAACTAGGTACTCATGGGCCACGTCTCTGAGGCCCATATGCATAATACTAGAGAAACTTCGGACTTCCTTTGCAATTATATTCAAGTACCTCCAGGGTCCAGGTAGGCGCGAGCAGCAATCCAGACTCACACAGCGTGGGACTATAATTATCAAGGAAGGGAAAATCGTCAGTCATCAGTTGCATACGATTTGCAAGAAGAGATTCACTTCAACACATGTGAACTCAAGAAGAAGTAAGATTCACAAGAAAGAATAACACATGTGAACTCAGCAGAAGAAGTAAAATTCACTTCACATTATGTATTTAGGTGCATCATTTGTTTTGGTCATACATTGTAGGGCGGATCCCCATATTAAGGAGACTGCATGAGGTACACGGATATTAGGGGATGACGAATAACAGAGTGGGGGAAAAACTATGATAAAAATGGATGTGATGGGGACACGTCCTGAGGGCGATCGGTGGGAGGGCGTGTTGTGTCTAAGAAATCGATATCGCCCCGCTATGACCGACTTACCTCCTCCTCGTCACCGGTCAGATAACTGGGACAACCGTTGCGGGTGAGGGAATGAAGCATCTACGTGATGTATCAGTCATCACATGAATGTCACCGGTAAGAGCCGACAGGGCACATCACGGCAATGCTGTCGAGTCCAATGATTTCCGCTACTTTTACAATGATTTTTTTTACGCAATAATTACCCACCTCATCTTTCACACTAAACATTTGTGAACAGTGGAAGAGTAACGATCAGGAGAGACCGAGTGAGCGACAAGACCATAAGAAGCAACACGAACGCACTGCTTTTGGTAACAGAGAGCAGACCCAGCTAAGATGGTTTGGCCACACAATCCGCCTGTCAGAAACGAGATAGCCTCGTAGGACATGTGGAGCTGCGCAGGCGACAGATCCCGAGGGAGACCAGCGACCAAGTGGTAGGACGTCCACCACGCTGTAGAGGAACGTGGAGTACCCTGGAGACAAGGCCGCTCTCGAGCAGAAGATCGAAAAGGATGAAGGGCTCTGCACAACCTCGATACCGCTAGGTACAGTACTAGGATAATCGAAGTAAACAGTGATATTACAATACACCTTTTCATCATACTGATGAGTCACAGGACTGGGAAAGGTCGCTCGAAGTTCAGCGGGGTTGGGAGAATGGCTGTGTGTCGAGTTAGTCACCAGTAAGATCTGACACATCACATTGGTAATCACGAGGTAATTATCTTAAACCATTTTGGCGCACAACTCTTAATTTAGATGGCACAGCATAGAGCCCATGATAACGTACAAGTTTCGAAATACATTTTTTTATCCATGTGATTCCTTCCCTGTTAGGTCGTTTTCTTTCACAAGTTATGACTACCAGTCAGTCCTAAATTGCTATAAAAACAATTTTTCTGAGCAAATTATCAAACGAGATTTGGTTTAGCACTAAGCCAGATGCATGCAGATGGTAAGAGAGGATCAACGTAGATAGATGAAGTCTACAGCAACAGAAGCAGCGTTCAATTAACCAACCTGGTTGAACTAGGCGGACGTCGAGGACTTTGTCCACTTGGCTGTTGTAGGCTGTGATGTGGAAAACGCACTCAGGAGAGTCCTGGATGCAGGTGATGTTCACGGGGACGAGGTCCTCGGAGACCTGCTGCCATTTCACAGTCCCCGCACCGCTCGAGCTCACGTGGAACACCTCCGCCCATAATCTACCAAAGAAAATTTATAATATGATAACGAAGAATGATCACTTGAAAATTTCGCAATGACTGATCAGCGAGGACCCATTTTAATTGCCTACCTCAAATCCCTCCCAAAATCACTGTATTCATTCGGATAACGAAAAAAATCGAAGTTCTCCATATCTTACTTAATTTCCGCCACCGCATGCGCAATTACGATATTCCTGGCATCCTCGGAACTCTAGAGCATTTTTGCCGATTTTTTGTAATTTTCAAGAATCATAAGAGTCGATACCTGATGATCCCTTATGAGAGCAGCGTCTGTGCATGCACCAATATTTTAAAGCTTGGATGTATTGTATACCTACCTTTATTCAGTAAGAATACATTATTTCTGACAAATTAATGTCACGTTTCATAAAAAACAATCTATCACAGTGGTACCTATAGGTTATGCGAGTATTTCAAGGGTACTGTGTAGGTACAGAAGAGTAAACTTGACAGAAAGGGTTATCAACGCAGAAACGATGTAACGTTGTGGGATAATTTTCATGTTTTTGTTGTCTGAACATCTGATGAAATAATTAATTGACGAATGAGAGCCTCAAGCCTCGGGACTTGCCATAGTTTGAACTTGCCTAAATCCATCGTCTGGTGAAAATTCATTTCGTCTACATCTTTCTTTGGGTCCCTTGAATTAGACGGTCCTCACTACCAAACCCTACCCTTCAGTTCAAGTTTTGGTTGAAAAAGGGCTCAAACCCAAACTTCTTGCTTTTTTAATGAGCCAACCCCCCACCATCACTCCATCCAACTAACCCTGGACCACTGCCTTGTATAACTCATCTACTTTAGTGCCAACCTTCTCTCTCGACTCCCATCTACAACTTTACAGCTTTGGTTCCTATTCGAGCGGTCTGCCAACTTTTTTATTACCAACTCTCCTTTGGAGGGTGGAAAGGGCATTTTCTGCCTTTTTCTTGAAGATGGCCCTGAAGAAGGCGTGTGGGTAACGTAGCTGAGGAAGAAGGGAAGGACTTCTCCTTTTCAAACGTTCATTTTCAGACGCGTTTCATCTGCAAGTTTTCTTTTTGCGTTTTCATCCTTTTTTTTCTTCAACCTCACTTCCATCTACTCACATTTCCTTCTGGACGAAAAATGGAGCGGGGAGCATATTGGATTATTTTCTTGCGCATTGCTAAGTAACGTGAAATAGTACCAAACTGGGGATAAAGAACTTTATATCCAACTTCGCGAAAAGCACAACGCTAATCCAGTTTACCCTTCTACGTTTTTTTCAACGATTGTTCTGGAAAATTCATTGAACGCCAACTTTTCACAGTTCTTATAGGATTGTTCTACATGCCTCGAAACGAGATGGAAATGGCAATACAAACCACGCAACCAGGAGTTTTCGCTATCTCAGTAGGTAGGTACCACTACTGGAAAGAGAGGTAGGTATTCAGGCTAGAATCGGAAAAATGTATGCGCGCCAAAACGAACATTTGCACCCGCGTTTGGGAGTTCAGACACCAAGAACCAGAAGTTCTCTGTCTGTATGTTCACAGTCCATGAATATTGTAGACATTCCATTTTGGAATACTGGCAGTATAATTATATTGTTGATTGGTTCTCATGGAGAAATAGGCACCTACTAAATGTTCATTCCACTCCCATTAGGAGGTTTTATGGCGTAATCAAGATATTTTTTAGGGCGCGATCAAGAAATCTATCTAAATTATTATTATCCTGTGCAATTTTAAAACGTCTCCAACTACATTTATTTATTTACTTATCTGATGGCGACGAACGGCGCATCGCTATTTAATTTCAATAAATTAGAAATTCGAAGGAGTAGGGTACATGTACTGTTACCTGAGGAGGTGTCCATCCCTCCTCCTGGACGCCTGCCAGGGGGAGTCCTCGTAGCGGTAGGCCTTCCGCATGAGGGGCGCACAGGAGCAGCTCAGCTTGTTGCCCATAACTAGAGCCGAGCCTGGGTCCTCGTGTCACCCTTCGCCATCGACCTGAAACAACCAGTAAAAATATTACAGGACATCGTACGAGTGGACTACGTTTCTTCCAGAAAAACGACGATATTCGATAAGTCAGTTCAACTCGCAGGTAGTAGACAGAGGTACCTTATAGGTGGTATTTCAAGTACCTAACACTTGCTGTTTAGGCTCGGTCCCTCAGAAATGGTTGAGACCTTATGTTTTCGTTTTTACACTTTTTCATTATTTCGAGGGAGGAAAAAGCGGATTTTCCCATTTCGACCACGCTGAACACGAATCCATCGAGGAAAAAAAATTCAGCTCCTTCAGGTAGCTGAGCGCGCGCGCGTGTGTGTGTGTGTGTGTGTGTGTGTGTGTGTGTGTGTGTGTGTGTGTGTATGTGTGTGTGTGTGTGTGTGTGTGTGTGTGTGTGTGTGTGTGTGTGTGTGTGTGTGTGTGTGTGTGTGTGTGTGTGTGTGTGTGTGTGTGTGTGTGTGTGTGTGTGTGTGTGTGTGTGTGTGTGTGTGTGTGTGTGTGTGTGTGTGTAAGGTCAAAATTGCGTGAGGCACTGGTCAGCGGACCCTCTAATTTAATTTTATGGTTGGAATTATTATTGCAGTAGCTGTGCGGTTTGTATTAGTCTTTACATTACGATCGGTTACAAGGAAGCTACGCGCCACAATTTGAAATGTTTGCGAGCTCAATCTATACATAGTACGATACTTTGAAAATTCGCTGAAATTGTCACGCTGCATGACTGGAACTTTTCTTTCGGGTTAAGATTGTCCTGTTCCCCACAAACTGAAAACAGTGGGGAACAACACTCATGAAGACGCGTCGGAGGGCTGCACCTAAAAAGCTATGAATTATTGATTGAATCATCATGTATAATACTGAAAGGTTGAACAGTAGTATAAGAAGGAATTTGTACTTTTATTAAACAACGAGGAAGTGTGATACTGATGGTACGTAATACCTTTCCAGAGTCGCAATTCGCTACATTTTGTATATAAAAGTGATCTTCAAGGGGAGACCCCCCCTTCAAAATCCTTTTAGACAAAAATATAGATGGGTGGGGTGTATAGATCACCATTATGTATAGATAGCCCTGTTGTATATAAACGTGATGTGCCCCACTTTTTTGAGCGAATTTTTCGTTGTGTGCGGTTTGTGATAAAAACATGCAGGGCAAAGAGAACGAAAGAAGAGGTTTTGAGGTTTCCAAAACGCTATCATGTAAATTTTTGTTGTTGTTGTAGAAAAATGACTGACTTTCACGAGTTTGAAAGTGGGGGCACATACGGAACTAAACCCGAAACAATTGTTACAGAAGGGATGATTTCAAATTAGTTCACCTTAGAATTAATTCCCGTTCCTTGATCTGCCCCTAAAGGACACGTTCGTGCAGAAAATAAAGGGAGTAGATCGGGAGGCAGGTGGGTAATTCAGTGCGAGGGAAATTAAGCACATACCAACGGGTCAATATGTTGTGTGTGGGGCCCAACACTGCCAAATGGTCGCTGGAATGGCGTGTAAGGCGACGTCTTTATCGCGATGAATGTGCATCTTGTGCGTGATTTCCAAACACTAAACATTCAGCTTCAGAAAAGGGACACGTCAACTCAGTACTAAGGCCCAGTTGGGGCCTATTTCATGAAACAACAACACAGTCGCTTGTTTGCGAAACCCGTTTATTTAATTTTAGGTCAAAATTGCGTTACGAACCGTTGTTTCAACTTTGCAAATGGCTGTTTCAACAACTTTGCTAATGATCGACCACTAAAACCACAACAAGAAGCGAAGGGGGCGCAACACGAATTACGTTGGGAACCACTGACCCATTCAAATCAGGCAAAGTCAATTCCGAAAAGAGTAAAGCTGTAATAATATCTTGTACACACAACCACCTATGTATATTTATTTATATATGGCCACTTGGTAAGGTATGCAGACTACTCACCGAGTCAATTGCCACCACCGATTAGTAACACGTACACCTAACTGATGAAGGTAGATTAAGATAGTTAGCAAAACCAACTTGGTACCTCGGGTGTAACAGGTGGAGGATGCTCGGAGGGAAATGTTCTGCAGGGCCTTATCCATATTCGCCCTCTAATAATTGCGTGCGCCTCTGTAATCAACTCAGGCGCGGGGCCTCCTCTGCTACTGAATATTTCAACTCCTGCTCACTCGGTTTCAGGTCGACGTCAAACTTCAACGGTGATCTCGACTGAATATGCCCGCGCGGGTGTGGGTTATACTTTATTTAAGGCATCACTTATCAAATTTCTCATGGAGAAGATTACAAGTACGGAAGTTGTTACCCTCAGGGTACACCCAAAAAGGTCAGATCCAGTATATTTAAAAACGCATTTTGCGTTAAGGTAGGTTTTATTAGCGACACGTTTTTTGCGCCGTGTACGACGTGTTACGTGGCCTACTCCTCTCATGTATTTTAATGTTTTCCTACAGAGCGCAACACGTTCCACGATACGCTCGACGAGTTTGCTAGGAGGGGAGTCAATTGCATCGTACGCTGCGCGGTTGTGACCTCGTCTCATAATTTGAGTGGCATTTCGTTTACGAGTGATGTCAACAACGGCAAAAACGTTCCGAAAGGTGCATTTTTCGGCTCACGAAGGCAAACTAAGTGTGTACAGAACCGCACGATATTGACGAGATGACTACTGATCAAAATGTTGAACAAACCCTCGTTTTCCCGATTTTGAATGAACTCGCTAAGTTCCTAAAATATCTGAACGATAGGTAATAATGGAAAAATTTTCACTTTTCATACAAGTTTTTTATTTTAACTTTTCATACAAGTAGTTTATATTTGAACGCATAGCAACAAGCTGGAATAGAACTGGGTTATAACTTCGGGATATAATACTTCCTTTCTGGAATTATACCCTAAGTAAATACTCTTCTTCATCATCATCCATCATAATGATTATGTTTGATAATGAGCACTGCAATAACTTTTCTTCTGCCCATTTTGACACACCCTCCGTCTCGGACACTGCTCGTACGTCAACTGATTAGATCAACACGCTGCCCTAGGAAAACATTTCCGCGACGCGTAATATATTCCGCGCTCCTGCCGACGTGATAGGGACAAAACCGGTTCCCGCTGCTCAAAAAACGCGTCGCTAGGAAAACCTACCTGAAGAGAAGCTGAGGAATAAATTTGGTTTCGTGTTCGAAAAAGCATGTACTCGTTATTAAGACTCCAAAACGATGCAAGAGGGCCAAGTTGATTGAATTCTATTGATAGACATTTTGGAATTTCTTCCAAAATCTATAATAAATTTCAAACGTCGATTCATGTCTGTCCTGGCATAGACTTGATTGAAAGCAAATTGTTGAATCATATGGAGTTGCTACTGTCCTTCCAGAATTGGTACATGTTGCCTTTTGTTATGAATATATTGTAAATATGGAAGTTTAATCACAGCTGTCCGTTGTCTGCCGTCGCGACGGGGTAGATTAACGATACAGTGTTGTGACGCCAGTTCGTCGATAAAGGATATCCATTGTATATTCAGGAGGGGTTGAGTTATCCGTGAAATATATAAGCAGAGTGAACAGCCAGTGAACCGCTCCTATAATAAGCGACCGCATCTATCCAGTGATCTACACAGGGGGCTTAAGGAATAGTCCAGGCATAAGGCATAGGCACCAGATCTTTGCGTGAGTTTTAGACTATCTTGTCTCTGTGAGACTCGGCTGGGGAGTTGAATGAGGTAAGGTAAAGTAGGTATACCGTTTAGTGACAACTCACGTCAGAATCCGAATCTTCGTCGTCACCATACTCGATGACGATAGGACGATGACGATGTCGTGGTCGAGGAAAAGTAACTCGCGGAAGCGACACGCGAGAGAGACGACGGTAATAGTGACGAGCGGAGTTAACAACGCGTTTCCACATAGCGGCCCAATCTTGTTGGAGTTTAGCCACGTTTCGATCCTCAACCGTAGTATCTTCCGTCAATTCTTCAGTTGCAGGGGCATCTTTGGGCTCCTGCTCCACCGGCTGGAGCTCCTGCAGGCTCTCGGACGCCGCTGGAACCGTCGTCGAAAGCGTCGACGTCGCGTTCGGATGGCAAAAATTCTGGTGGTTCCCCCGCGGAGGTCCGGTGTTCACTACTGCCACACAGGTGGCGCAGTTTGAGAACATTGTGCTTCCCGCGGCTTCCACGGCGACTCTGTTCAGAGGCGAACCCCTTCAGACGCGGTAGAAAAAAGAAATGATGTCACGACGTCAACGGCTAACAGCTGACGTCATCTTCTGCTGACTCTTCATAACCCTCTCTCATCCATCGAGTGGCACTTCACCTAACCTGCCCCCTCAATAATTAGAATCGTCCTACCCCCTCCCACTTTACCAACCTTCATGTCTATAGTCAGCAACACTTCACCTGCTGGTGAGCCTCCACCTTTCAACCTTATTCTCTCTTCTTCCCCCACTTACATTTTTCTTCTGCAACCTCTCTGCCAATGCGATAACGAACATTCTGCACCACACATCCTCCATAAAAAGAAGGACACTCATTTTATTATAATAAATTAATGTATTAATAATTGACAAACGTTAGAGGAGACTCAACGGCGTCACAAAACGTGATAAACACCCAATTTCGGGTCTTGGACTTGAAATGTCGAAGATAAACACTAAATACTCAACGTCAAAAATCTTCCAGACAAACTTCAGCTTTACAACAGACGGGCCCAGTTCTGGGTCGGTTTCAGTGTAGAGATTTCGGTAATGTCGCTGTCACATATCGGAAGTGGTTGTTGCAGGTGAAGGGGCGTTTTTCACTAAATTGTAGTGGTTCTTCTTACAAACAGACTCAGTTTTGGTTTTGTTCATGAAAAACAAGAGAGGGTCCACCGTCCAGTGGGAGTCCCTTGGGATGTATATGGATTACTGAAGAAAGCACTGTAAGTTGAACTACAGTTCTGTATAATTATGTTTTTGGTTTTGGAGTTGACTTGGATGAACCAGGGGCAATGTCCAAGGAGACTCAACACAACGGGGACAATTTCATTTTGTTAGGACACAGAACTAGGATTTCATTCAATTCCTGCATAAATACAAGGCTCCCGAACCTTAGGTACCAAGTTAGGGAACAAAAGAAAGTAGCGGAGAACTTCCATTTATAATGTTCCGTCCAATATTGATGATGCAACTAGTTGTGGTTGCTGAACGAATAATTACCATGCGATATTTATTTTGGGGTCAATTAAATAAATTACCGTTCTCTACATCATCAGCTGTTTGAATGTGGATCGGTATCATCGACTTTCCTGGATTCATATCCTACAGCCACATGAAAAGCGCATCGCAGGTTCCACAAGCGTAATTTTGTCATTTAATTTGTATTGAAATTGGGCATTTGCCCGTGTAATTTACAATAAACAATAAACAAACAAGAAATGCAACCTCAAGAGTGAAAAGTGCAAGCCAGAGAGAAAAATAGTCTGCTCGAAAAAGACGGATTCCAAAAATAGTCGGTGCGTGCGAGTTGAATGTCGTTTCGGGTGTTTTGTCATCAGACACGCGACAGCCCGTGGTCACGTGACCCTCCCGCAATCTCAGCTCTCTAAAGGTCAATATCAGGTTCAACGTTCCATTCACGTTTTCCGTCTTCTCTCCCTTCGGGCTCAGGTACCGATACAATATTCCTCCCTTGTCCTCGGGCAGATCATACGTTTTTCACTCCAGTTCTCATTTCCCAGATGAGACGCTCAACACTGGTGCTGTTCACGTCCGACGTGTTCGGCAATAAGCAGAACGTCTAACGCCTCTCCAGCTACACTCTACATCGGAACCTGGTTACAGTGAATCTCTGCACACAAAACCTGTAGGTATACAGGACAGAAACTTTCTGGACCTTGCATGTATAGGGCGAAAACCATTGAACAAGAACTTCTTCACCTTCTAACAGTGTGGGCTGTTCTCGATACATTTTTTCTTCCGGTGGAGACGGGATCGGTTTGGGGAAGCCTGATCGATATCCCTTCTTAACCGGTGATAACCTCGCTGGTCTAGGAGGAGGACTCTCGAGGGTCCACCCCCACTGTTACACTCTGTCACAACCTCTGTATCAGATTGTTGTACCTTATGCAGGGTTGTATCGTATTGTTTTTGTCACATCCCTCCCTACCTTTACCACCAGCTATCCTTGTATAAGATGGATGAGATATTGCATCACCTCTAAATAACAAAGAAAAAAGCTGATAAGTGGCTGATGATTTCATCTTTGCTCTAGTTACTTCCTTCAGTCAATAAGTTTTTTGCAGACTCAATTCGTTTATGGTGGTGGTTTACCATAGTAAATATGCTGTATGATTACACTGCTACCTATGGAACGATAAGTTTATGAGGGCTGATTTCTCAACTGAATATGTATAACCAGGTGATGAGGCCCAACGGCCTAATCAGGTGGAATAAACCGGTTCCCGTGAGATCACCGAAGTTAAGATACCTCGAGCGTGGTTATTGCCTGGATGAGTCACCGCCGTGACACGTGGTGACACGTCCAAGTAAGTGGGCGAACTCCTCTCCACTCAAGGGAGCGAGGCAATAAATAGCCAAGTAAAGAGCGAAATGATCAGATCGAATTCTTATCCTCTCATTGGAGGACAGCTGATCACGTCCGCGACACTGGCAGGGCAGTCGGACGAAAAGCCCCAGCCTGGAATGGCTGTTACTTTACTTTACTTTTTACCAGGTGATGAGTGTTATCCAATCACCTGGTTATTCATAATCAGTTAAGAAATCAGAACACTCATATTTTTGGCCTATTAGGTAAAAGGCTACAAGTAAAAAAGTTTTTGTAAAATATGGGGAATATGACCTTTGGGGAAGAGCCCTGGTTATCAATCAGAAACTCTATAAAAAAAAAGAAAAAAAAAAGAAGTCAACGCGTCGCTTTCTTGTTTCCAGGTTCATCTGCATTTTCGTATTTGTTAAAACCAGGGATGCCGATTCGATTACCGCGAATTTCCCATTTTTTCTGATTCTTTTACGTTTCCTATCTTCCTACGGCTGCCGCCCGAAAGCGCTAATGACTATAATCCTGCAGCCCGTAAGCGCAAATTATCCGACAGAATAATTTATCATGTGCGCATGAAAGGGCAAAAGCAGAAGGGAAAGAAAGCGCACACCATCTCACCTCGCGGAGACCGCGCCAAAACTCAAAAACACTTAATTGCTACCTGTAAGTTTCACTGTCGGAGGAGCAGCCCAAATTTTGAGAGGAAAAGAGCTATTCGGACCAATTTCTGCCAAGTACATAATATATCTATTCGATAATTTGCCAAATTTTTCACCTGCAGGATCTTGAAGTAGGACCAGGAAGGCTTCCTCAACAAGATCAAAAATGGGTAAACAAACACCAAAGATCGAACACCCGAGCGTCAATCGTTGGCGCTTTCGTACTCAGGCTATCGGAAATCATTCGCGCTTTTCGACCTCTTCATCACTGCGCTTTCGTACACCTGTCAATCAGGCTTGTGGGATTTGCGCTTTCGTATGTCACCGCTTCCTATTCTATTCCTAAAATGTAAATATTATGCTATTGCAATGGGTCCACATTTCTTTGGACATGAATTTAAGACAAAAAATTACATCAATCCATCCACAGCATTCCGTCTCTATCCTTAGATTTAAATATTCTTTAAAATACATTCGTGTAGAAGTATACATGAATGTATGAATGAGCCCCTCTGGGCAATATCTGACCTTGACTGGGACAAAAGATAGAAAATTGCAAATTTCACCAAAATATGATTAGTTAGGAGATATCCGAAAGAGATCCGATATCCGAGATGGCTAAAAAATATTTTTATACATAATTAGAAATTCTATAAAATCACCAACAATTATTGAATAGGACACGGTGGCTACCGACAGAGCCACCCTAAGAGTTGATTGGGCAGCTAAGTTACTTCGAAAATTGACTAATACGGTCATGCTGCATGACGAACGTTTTGCGAACCTATGGCAGAAGTTTGTGAAAGGCGCAGGGGTTGTGAAGGTTGTGGCAGGGTTTGTGGGATTTGCGCTTTCGTATGTCACCGCTTCCTACTATATTCCTACAATGTAAATATTATGCTACTGCAATCGGTCCACATTTCTTTGGACATAAATTTAAGACAACAAATTATATGAATCCATCCAGAGCATTCTGAATCTATCCTCAGATTTAAAGATTCTTTAAAATACAGTCGTATAGAAGTATACATGTATGAATGAGCCCCTCTAGGCAATATATATTATCTGACCTTGTCTGGGACAATAGATAGAAAATTAGAAATTTCACCAAAATATTATTAGTTAGGAGATATCCGAAAATAGGAGTTGGAAGGGAATTGTTTGAATACATAGGTCAAAATCGCTAAAAATCTGTAAAAATGGCCAAAAAATATATTTATACATAATTATAAATTCTATAAAATCACCAACAATTATTGTATAGGACACGGTGGCTACCGACAGAGCTAGAAGTGTGTAAGACAAGGTCACTTGCCGGATTCGAATCCCAAACGGTCACTCCTTCCAGAGACAAGGTTTTTTGAACCCGTTCACACGTTCATTACGTTCACTTACTCAGTGATGGATTGCGGTTGTTCCCCAAAGGACATTACTGATTCTACGAGTAGCTGGCTCAATGAAATGGCACTCATTTACGATTTGGATTTCACTTTGGATGCCCTGTACTACAAAATTGTCTTGAACTACCTATGTATTCAATTACAGGGGAATAGGTTTAAATAATAGGCAAACCTGTCTATTAAAGGGGGCCTAGCAGTAAGTGACCCTACGACAACCGCAAGACCGTTCTTTGACGCTTCAAAAACAGGAACATCTGAGCTAGCAGCGGTGATTCGCGGAGGGACGTCCCTAGAGCTGGGGAACCATTTGGCAACGTTAGGGGCAGCTAAGAAGGAGGCAGTGAAACAGAAAGATGAAAACGACGATGCTCTTCTTCAAAGGGCTCTAGATGGTTTCCCTGCAGACAGGAAGAGGGTAATTGAGCGGTCTATATCGAAAGTGTCAAAAAGTAAATCCTCTGGAAGTGGCTTTTCAGTCAAACATGCACTGGCAGCTTGCATCTTTCACCCCGTTGGTCTGCTCAGTAGATGCCCACTTTGCCTCTCAAATGGCAGCGTTTGTAAAGGTTGTAGGGGAAAGGTTGGCAGACAGATGGCATCGACCCCAGAGTGTCGTACGGGCATGGGTGCGGGTAAGGCTGGCCTTGGCGATTCTCCGTGCATCAAGCATGTGCATGCGTGGGGCGCGGAAGAAGTGGCGGAGCGCTGGGGAACTACGTCGCCAGTGGGATGGGGCAGCGCTGAACTTGCACTGAAGCTCGAAGGATGCTTGCTCTTGGACGGATAGAAAGGAGGAGATTTACGTTTGTGCACACGCTCCGGTCTGCATTGTATGGCCCCAAGTTGTGAATAAAACTGTTGAGATTATATATATATATATATATATATATATATATATATATATATATATATATATATATATATATAACTCGGGCCTCGCCAGGGGGCAAGCCCCCTGGACCCCCAAAGGGGGCTCCGCCCCCTCGGAACGGCTTCGCCGTTCCTCACCCCCGAAGGATGTGTTCTTATACTTCGTATAACAAAGGAGAATTTGCTATGCAATTTACCCCCCCCCCCCCCCCCACACCACCAACACCCCCCCACACCACCAATTCTTTATCACATTCCTCTTTGTGCTCATCTTTATCACATTCCTCTTTGTGCTCATCTTTATCACATTCCTCTTTGTGCTCATCTTTATCACGTTCCTCTTTGTGCTCATCTTTATCACATTCCTCTTTGTGCTCATCTTCATCACATTCCTCTTTGCGTGACGCGTTTTTGTGACAGGATATTGTGACAGGACATTTTTTTCACATGACCCCCGGCGTTAAAATTGCATAGCAATTAATATATATATAATTTTGAATCACAAAAAAACAATCTACCTAGGAACATGGTTGGTACAATAAAATAGGAAAAATACAATAGGACCGAACAATGTGAACATTCTATGTACATGTTGTGGTTTAGAAAAAGAATTTGAGATAAATGTTCAGGGAGAAGGCGACTCCGCTTTTCAGTCTTAATGTTTCCGGCTTTCGAAAAAATTCGCTCACAGGGTACAGAGGTGGCCGGTATGCACAATCTTTTCAATACGAGGGAGTACAAAACTGTCACAGAGCCACTCTAAAGAGTTGGTTGGGTAGCTAAGTTACTTAGAAAATGAACTAATATGGTCATGCTGCTGCATGGCGAACGTTTTGCGAACCTATGGCCGGAGTTTGTGAAAGGCTTCAAAATTAGGACTATATTCGGACAAATACGTCATTCAATTACAGAGGTTGTGGAACACGAGATTTCATCAAATCTATGAACAATAAACTTTCGAGGTCGAAGGTGGTATGGAGCTGTTACAAATAATCGGATTATAAATTGAGCGATTACTAAATACAACTAATCAGGACGTCACTTTCTCGCCCAAAGGCCTTCATTGTGAGTTGAAGGGAGCTCGATCCTTTTTTTTAAATCAGGGCTGGGGACATTTTAATTAATTGAACCCCACTGGCATGTCCCGGTGTGCTCGTAACTAATTATCCGTACGGGTTGGAGGTTACGTGGCACCGTCGATAGGTTACGCAGCGGGCGAAGGGGTGAAAGCCGACGTTCGACTCGTCGAACAACGCGACGGCCCTGTTACCCGTCGGCGGCTCCGAATGTAAACAAAGTCACTCAGTCATGCGCGGAGGACGACCGAATGCAGTTTGAACGGAGGCCGCCGCCGGTGTAACACGTCGAATGTACCTACGCACTAAGAAGTCTTGTAATGGGATAATACGCCCGTTCGGAAAACGTTACAGACTCCTGCAGCTGAAATTACCTTATTGCGGTACCGAATCGCAACGGAACGTGCGTGACTCGATGACGGAACGTGCGTGAGCTTCTTATGCAAGTGCAAAATGATGAGTGCTACCCGTAACAAGCAAAAATATGCCTAATTTGAGAATATTCCCTAATTTGAGTGGTAATATTACAATAACTTCCGGAGTAGTCCGTCGTCACTAGCTGGTTGAGTACTGGAGGCGAGCGCTGGAATACTGAGTATCCTCTCGACGGCCTGATGATGGTGTCCTTACATCGAAAGCGCTCGCCTCCAGTACTCAACCGGCTAGTGACGACGGACTCCTCTGGAAGGTATGGTAATATGACTTCCTACACTAGCGGAAATAACCCTTTAGATTTGATTCGGTGGTACGTTTGGTTTGAACGATTTATTTATCGATACTTACCTGTGGAGGTCACGTGCAAAACGAGATGAATTTGATGAATTTTCGGGGAAACCAAGAAACCTTCAAACAGCTCAACATTTGTAGGTGCTTTTTATTCCTACGTTTTCAATGCCTATGGAACGATTCACCATAACTTTTTATTCATCCGTTTTTAAAAATAAAATACCTATGGATAGAAATCAGTTAAAAAAAAAAAGAATAATGACCAAATTTTGTTTTGCAAGAGAGCACTGCACAATTTGCGTTTTGAAAAAATTCTCAGAACTCAAAACTTCTTTCAAGCTGATGAAAAAGGCGATTTCAATGAGAAGTACCTAATAACCCGAGTAACTACGTGTTTTTATTTAATAATAAAGTTTGAAAAAATAAAAGCGGAAACTGCGGTGGAGACTAAGACTTGTTGGTAATGCTAAAATTTGATAAAATGTTGAAAGAAAATGGCTGAACTGTAGTATAAATCTAATAAGCCCACATATAACAAATTAAATGTGGAGATTTAACCCTTCATCATCCAGGCAGTCAAAAAAATAGTCATAAACAGGCAGTGTCAAGTGCGCACTCTCATTGGTCGGAAGGCCAAAAGGAGACTTGAACGTGAACAGCAGCTGGACAGAACTCGCTTTGAACAGTTCTGATGCCTTCTGATCTGAGGTTGCTTAGGATCCACAGAAACCAATGCAATCGTAACGTGATTTTTGGTTTATTATTTTCAATAATGAACCTTTGGAACCGAGCATGAAAAAAAAAAAATTGTTAAACCCCCTCAAAATTTGATGGTTTCCGTTTCAAGGTATGTAGAATCCGAAAATGCAATAAAAAAATGTCTGTCCGTCCCGTACTTTGCACTTTTCTTAGTTACCATGAACCAAAATTAACGGAATTTGGTGTGTAGGTCTCGTTTTGGGTCTAGTTGGTCCTCGTCCCAAGCTCGGCGTTAATGTCAGTCATCCCTAAGGGGTGAAAAATAGGGGTTGAAATCTCCAGGACGCCGTTATCTCGAATTTTTTTACGGTTACGAACTTGGGAGTTTTTTAAGACCACCCGGAGCATTGTACGTCCGGCCGTTCGTTCACAGTAAGGCCCAGAAGTTTGCACCGACAGACATTTCCAACAGGAGGGTGAATGAATCTGTATACATTCGGCGTTCAGCCCAAATATCCTCACTAGGGACGCGCTAACAATCAGGAACTATCATCATTGCTAGGGAGCACCTGATTATAATCAAGGATGGCTGTATGAAGTCGAGTTGGTTGTTCTGTGATATTATTTCATTTGAAAAATGATGGCTCTTTTGGAGTTTGTTGATAGGTACTTAGGTAGTGAAACTTGAACAAACGTTGAAGTATTATTGACGGGCAAATTATTACACAGTGGTAAATTATTACACAATTATTTATTATACCATCTACGTAGAAGGGGCTGGAATTTGTTGGCAGGTACGTTTGCAACTTTTTTCACTCCACTTCAACAAAATCCACCCCTTCTGGGTAGATGAGCCATTGTGTAATAATTTACTGTTGTGTAATAATTTGCTGGTGTGTAATAATTTGCCATTGTGTACTAATTTACCCATCAATAATACTTTCAAATCAATAATACGTTCAAGTTTCAGAAGTTCCTACCAACAAAATCCAATAGTCCATCACTTGCCAAATGAAATAATATCGCAGAACAAACAACTCGACTTCATACAGCCATCCTTGATTATAATCAGGTGCTCCCTAGCGATGATATCCGGGCCGGATTTATACCGTTTGATTCACGATCGTGTTGACGAAGCTTTTTGGTGCACACGAACGGCTGGACGTACAATGCTCCGGGTGGTCTCAAAAAATTGTTTAGCTCAAGAGAAATTTAATAACGTAAAAAAACGCTGCTAATCCCTGCACAACGGTTTATAATTTTGTACAGAATACCCTCCTGTTACAGATCACAGGTCTCCGTATAGATAACCCGTCTATATAACATATCTATACATATAATAAAACAGTTATATTATATAGACAGGTTATCTATACAGAGAGCTGTGATCTGTAACAGAAGGGTATTCTGTACAAAATAATAAACTGTTGTGCAGGGATTTGCAGCGTTTTTTTATTTTGTGACATCTCTTTTTGGATCACATCTATTGTGTCTGTCATTTCGTTGTATATCATTAAGATGGTCAGCAGTGTATCCCAATTCATGTCTGTCGTACGAATGTTCGTATTTCACGTCAAAACGATTCATTCGCTTTAGGAATATGTTGAGAGAAGTTCAACTTGAAAGCTACGAAAAATTGGAATGAGGGGGGGGGGGGGTATCCAGAACGCCGTAGCTCGAATACTTTCAATAGAAGAGTATGATTTTTATGACTTTTTAAACTGATTCCGAATTTGAGGATTTTTTGAGACCACCCGGAGCATTGTACGTCCAACCGTTCGTTCACATAAGGCCCTGAAGTTTGTCTTCGTCAACATGAGTGTGAATGATGCTGTATAAATCAAGCGCAGATAACATTGCTAGGGAACTTCTGATTATAACCACGCATGGCTGATGGAATTGAGTTGGTTGTTCTGTGATATTATTTCATTTGAAGAAAGGCGGTTGTTTTGGATTTTGTTTACAGGTTTTATAAACCTAGGTACTTGCTGATAGCTACAAGTTTGTTGTTCGCGGCCAAAGAAATCATCCAAATTAGCTGAAAATTGGGTATCATTTCTAGGGGCCTACTCAGATTCAGCGACCATCATTTTAAAAAATTAGCGGGTGGGGGGGGGGGGGGGTCGTGGAGCCGTAATGACGCGTTACAGGAGATGGTGGCGGTGGAAAAATTCATATTTATGTAAATTGCCCGGCCGGCACCGGTACTCGATTTAGGCCTTTCCTGGGGGAAGTACGAGGGAATTAAGGTATTGACCACAGAAAACGCAGAAGGGTAGCGGTAATTGCCGAACGTTAGAGAGAATGGTATACTTTACTCAGACTCCGGTGCAATTTTTGTCGTATGTGTGTGTGCGTGTTTGAGTATGAGTAGGAAGTTATCCAACAGAAAGAAAGACTAGTGAATCAGTCGTACGCTAATAGAAATTCAGTGATATAAGCATAAGGGAAAATAACAAACGGTTGTATAATAATTTGCTACGTTTTCGTTTTATTGGTATGATAACCAAACATATTTGCATAGTACATGTAGATAAATAGAAACTTGCGCTTACAACGGTTCGGCATCATTCGTTATGCTGGTAGCATCCATCAACCGCTGACTGCAAACCATACGGTTTCTGCCATAGCCCGTCAGAAACGCTGATAAATTAGAGTTCTGTTATAGCCCATCTGCTAAATCAACCATTTCAACTAACATGCAATTTCAGTAGCGTTCATCTATTACCTAAACCCGTTTACCCGAACTGCCTCAGACACGTGTTCACCCTCGGACACGTGACAGCCATAACATCCTCCCCCTCACACACACAGACATCCCCTGGTAATTGCGAGTGGTTCGCACCCTCGGCTTCCTGACCGGAAGCTCAGCCTTGTGTGTGTGTGTGTGTGTGCACGTGTTTGTGTGTGTGTGGCGGGGGTGGGGGTTTCCGATTTATCCGCCCGGAAAGAAAAATTAATTGAATCGCCGCCAGATCTCAGCGGTCGTTCGAAGTTTCTGGAGGCCCAATTGGCTGCTCCGACATCCGGTAACTAGAAATTATTGTACGACATCGGAAGGGCAATCGTCCGTTGCGTGGCGTGCTCTTGAACGTAGCCAGCCCCTAACGGATTATGGATGGTAATATCCTGGGAGACAGATTGGTGGGGGGGGGGGGGGGGGGAGAAAATGTCAGCTTATGATCAAAGCAGTGTGGATCTTTTTTTTTTAAGTTTATTTCATTAAAAAACAATAATTATATTACCATGAAACGTACAAAGGAAAAATATTCCCCTATGTGGGCCAAGGCCCGTGTTAGGGAGAAGAGTCCCATATTCATTCAATAAAGTCGAATCAACACACAACAACACTCAAAACAATAAGCACTCCGGATTATATAATAAAAATAAATAAAACTTTTCTTGTTACAATAAAAAACAACAATATTATTAATCTTAATGGACATGAACCAGACAACTTATAAATCTAAATTTATATAGTGGGATTTCAAAAATTTGTTGACCAATTTCGGCTGATCTTGCAACCTGAGTTTCAACTCATTTGGCAGAAGATTAAAAGCTTTAGCCCCAAAATATCTATAGCTATTAAGACCAGCGGTCATAGTGCAACGAGGGAGAGTTATAAAACCATAAACCTGAAAACGAGTGGGCGGGTAATGTTGAGGAAGCGAAAACGACTTCTCTTTCAAAATCTGGCGAATCGAGGAAACTTTTTTGAGACTGAAAAAATTAAGAATGTTAGTTTTTTTAAATAAAGGCGGTGTGTGCTCCAAGTAACAACTGTTCGTGATTAATCTTATAAACACCTTCTGAGTGCGCATTATTGGGTCAAGAGCGGTAGTATATGCGCTACCCCAAGCCGGCAAGCCATAGATCTAACCCTCAACGGTCCGAAGCATGAATGAGTAAATGAATTTGTATCTCTTGAATAAAAATAGCAAAGAGAGGGACGAATCCATAAGCGTATAACTTCGATCAAGATCTTCAGATCCAGGTTGCTGTCAAGGAAGACCAAAATGAAAATCTGATACGACCTGTTCAGTGTATGGCTGTGTGGCATGAACGCTCTCGACCAAGGATGAGAATGCATTGTTAGTCAGAAGTATGAAAGGAGTACGGAACATTAGGAACAACGATGAGCTCAATAGACGAACTATATAGAAGGAAAAAATATTGTGGGATTTTTAAGGACGGAACGACTCCTTTCGAATGAACATGTCCACAGAATGCTTGGAAGGGCTTAGCTTGATCTTTTAAGTGACCAGAATTATACATGAAGGAGTATCGAGGGACAGGGTGGTGGGGGATGGGGGTAGTTGCCTGATTTGTGTGAAGTACCTTCACAATTTACGATAAGAATGAAAGTTGGGGAATATATCCATATCCAGTAAATCCATATCTTTTAGGTAAGTACATAGTTAGGTATATATTAATTTTTAAAAAATTAACAATGTAAACAGATATTTCTCTTTCAAATTAAATTTGAGGAACAACAACCCAAAAACGCTGCAAATCCCTGCACAAAGATTTATTATTTTGTACAGAATACCCTTCTGTTACAGATCACAGCTCTCTGTATAGATAACCCGTCTATATAATATGTACTAGTCTATACATATTATGTAGATCGCAGACCCTCCGTAGGTTAGTACCTAACCCCGTACTCGTTACTAGGTACCTACCTAAATCACGAGTTAAATGTTGCTAAAATAATTACTTCGATGACAAACAGTAACTAAAATGGCGAAAAGAAACGCAAATAATGAAGTTCTGAAGGAAAATTGTTGATGTGGAGTGAAATAGATGCCCCTTCCGCGTTGATCACTGTTTTCTGTGGTCAGTACCTCCCCACTGGTCAAGTGTAATGAACCGTTGTGTAATAACTTGCCCATCAATAATACTTCAACGGTTGATCAAGTTGCAAAAGTACCGATCAACAAAATCCATCCCCTTCTTGGTAGATGAACCGTTGTGTAATAATTTACCGTTGTGTAATAACTTGCCTTTGTGTAATAATTTACCATTGTGTAATAATTTACCCATCAATAATACTTCAACATTTGTTCAAGTTGCGAAAGTACCGACAAACAAAATCCAGCCCCTTCTGGGTAGATGAACCGTTGTGTAACAATTTACCGTTATGAAATAATTTACCGTTGTGTAATAATTTACCGTTGTGTAATAATTTACCACTGTGTAATAATTTACCCATCAGTAATACTTCAACGTTTGTTCAAGTTTCACTACCTACCAACAAAATCCACAAGATCCATCATTTGTCAAATGAAATAATATCGCAGAACAACCAATTCGACTTCATACAGCCATCCTTGTTTATAATCAGGTGCTCCCTAGTGATGATTATCTGGGCCGGGTTTATACCGTTTGATTCACGATCGTGTTGATGAAGCTTTCTGGTGCACACGAACGGCTGGACGTACAATGCTCCGGGTGGTCTCAAAAAATTGTTTAGCTCAAGAAAAATGTAATAACGTAAAAAAAACCATACCAAAGTTTTCGAGCTACGGCGTTCTGAAAATGTCAACCCCTATTTTGAACCCCTTAGAGATGACTGACAGTAACGTCGAGCTTCGAGGACCAGCTAGACCCCGAACGGAACCTATAACCCGAATTTCATCAATTTTGTCTCATGGTAACTAAGAAAAGTGGCTAGTACGGCGTACGGCGGACAGACAGAAATTTTTTTTATTGCAGTTTTGGATTCTACATACCTTGAAACGTAAACCATCAAATTTTGAGGGGGGGTTAGCATTTTTTTTTCATGCTCGATTCCAATGGTTCATTATTGAAAATAATAAACCAAAACTTCGACTACTACTAACCACCTTCAAGTAAAAACTTGTGCAGGTGGTAGCACTTGTAGCGTCTTCCATCGTAGGTGCTTTCTGGGAAGTGAGTGTTGTAGGATGGTTCTTAGCTCTATCAAACTTAGTTCCATCAGACATTGCCGAATTAGTACCACGTGAAAATATGTCATCATGACGCAGGTTTTTGCATCACATAAAATTGTATAAAAACCAACAAAACAATAACTAAAAACATCTTCTGTTTATGTAACCAATGATCCCCTGCTAGTGAACTGGATTCTAGTCGTCATTTTGGTAATATTTTTTCAACGTTGCTTTGAATAATGATAATAATTTTGGACAGGCTTTCATTTCCTCATTCAAATCGTTGAAAAGCTTCAGTCCTCTACATCTATGAGACTTGTGAGCAAATGCAGTTCTGTAGACGCTGTATTTATAAACCTTAAAAACAGGGGTGGCCCGGTTTACCGTCGTAAAAAGGATAGGCACCCACCATACAGTATCATGGGAACAAATTTCATCAAATTCCTACTTCAATCCCCCCTATAATACTTTCCCTGTGAAGGATTAGGTCTTATAATACTGGTAAATTAATTCCAGGCACCGCTAAGCTATTCGTGGATTACACTGGACCAAGTGTTTTGATTTATTCGAAGATGAGAAAAAGGGATTGTAATATGGCAGATGTTTGGTCTCCACTGGCAGGTGGCCCACATCACCCGCAGCCCTCGGAGGCCCAGGGCCAACAGATTCGATTCAGATTCGACAGAGAACGCAGAAAATGAAAAAGTGGACCGCTATGTGGTAATCGGTCTCCTCCAGCGATTTTTCCAATAACCCGGGGTTTGAAGGGTTACAAGTATGAAAAGATAAACTCGCACGAGGAAATGAAAAGATCGCTTGTGAAGGGGGCTTCTGTCAACGTACTGCGATGTCGAACACGTCCTGAGGGATATGGGAATTTCACAGACGTCCAGAGAAAGGCACCTGCACAGCAGTTACGGGTAATGCAGTCGATAGCGGACATAATGGACGATGAATGGCCTCGAATCCACACGGCAAACTGTATTGTTGATCCAGGAAATCGAAAAGTAATAGTCCCCCCTTCGGTCTGCATTCCACTTACGGGTATAATTTACCACGAGTCTCGGTAACTGAGGTCGAAAGAACACGTGTTAGTCGTGTTAGGGAAACGAGGACATTTTCAGGTTGATCGGGAACCAAAGTTCATCGGCTCAATGCGGTTTATTGTTGATTACAAATAAGATGGAGGGACGCTGTCCATCCTTTCATAGTTTTCGCACTGTCCGAGCAATACGTACCGCCAATGTCGCCCTTGGGGTGATGTCAAACCCCCGCAAAGATGGCGTTTTCGTAGAAACCCGCAGATTCGAAATGAATTTCAAGAAATTCCATAGCTTTACAAATAAATCCGTAGTAACCTGTAGGTTTACCAACAAATTTTCAAGGTTGCCTACTTTGCAAATGGAGTTTGAAATCCCCGAAAGGCGCTTTGTGTCGGTATGTGCCTACCGTTCGATGCTTGCACTGATGGAAAAAATATCCCTCTATCTTATTTAGACCCAAAGGATTCATTTATCAGAAACGGGAGTCACGTGAGATTTTAACTACAACGTTTGGAATCACTATACGCCCGTTTTTGATCTTGTCAAATTCCTTATCAGTTAAAAGCGAAAACAGTTTGTCTTGTCTGAAATTATGTCTAAAAACATTAATTTGAGACGAAGTTAGTGCACGTCCACCACTTTTCGACGTTCCACTGTTGTGGCTCATGGGATTGTACTCGGTCAGTCCTACCAGTGGAAAGTAAACTTGAGGTTTACAAACAAGTTCTACAGCCCGTATGGACTTATAGGTGACAGCTTTGGGGCTGTACAGCCAAAAGTAACGTTGCAATTTATACAAAATATCCTAAATAAAGTATTCAGGAACGTTTTCAATGCCGTGGTAAATTCGCAATGATAACATCCACCGAGATCTTCGAGTGGGAATGGTTCGAGCCAAAATACGACGATTCACAACAGCCCATCAGCAGAGGCTACAAAGGCACGTCTGCCTGACGTTGATCACTTAGAGACGACTAAAAAGGATCAAGCCACGTGGTTTAGTGAACTGAACTAATGGTAATCAGTGTCCAGTGACAAATAGAGGCACCACGATAACATTATCCAAACAAAACTCCTCACGTTCACAAGTTTTGTCCAACAGATGTACAGATGTTTTCTTGAGAGCAAATTGGCATCTAACATTAGGTTCTTTACCTTTAAATAGGGTTGCCAGACATACTACAATTTATAGTGTTATACAGCAGTTTTGTGTCAAAATTCTATAACTATATTACAGTATGGAATTATACTGTATCTTTAAAGGTTGCCAAAAGCATCAGGTGTAGGTAGGTACATCGACGAGAAAATGACCACAAGTTGCCTCTTGAGCCTGCCTCCTCATCACAGAAGAACATGGCAGTATACGTTGTAAGATCCTACTTCCATGTAGACTACTACGATATAACCTTATAGAGAACTGAGTAGTTTTATATTTTATCCTTAAACAACACGTTTGTTCTAGTAAATAATTTGAGTGACAAAAACTGCTATTTGACAGCTATGTGATTATAATAATGAGTTTTCAAAAGGATTTATTTTTCTGTTTTTGTAATAATAATTGATATTACAAAATGACTGAGTTTATTTTCTGTTTTGTGATGATATTGAGTTTCCAAGGCACAGGATTTATTTTTTGTTTTTTTGAAGATATTGAGATTCCAAAAGACTGGATTTATTTCTCTACCAAAAGACTACCTAGATTCATTTTTGTAATTTTCTTTCTATACCTACACCTGTAAGTTCTACGTTTTTCTTCTAAATGACGCTCTTTCAGTGTGGTATTCATTCATAGTGATAATATTTTAGGTAGGCAACAGGTTTATAGAATTACGTCGTTTACAAAAGTTCAAACGAGAGTTTGATAATGTATATTTTTCGGGTTTATATTACATTTTTCTATACACCGGGTCAAAATATACTATAATATCGTTGACGAAATTCTGACAACCCTACCTTTAAACCCAGTCTGTACTAAGATGACTTTGGCTACGTTCTTGGATAGCGTTTGTCAAGATTGGTTTTCAACCGAATATATTTATCTTGTTATTCTAGCGACAATGGATTTTCAATCAGTAGATCCTGATTAATACCAAACTTCTTATCCGCTGGCTGAGGAGATAATTTTTTTGTATGCCTTGAATCCAAACGCTGCTACGTGGGAGTGGTTTGAATGTTGGACACCTGCATCCAGCCATCTTGTAAGACGAAACAGAGAATAAGAAACTGCTAGAGATCTCGAATCTTGAGTTCTGTAAGGAAGGGATGGAGCATGTCCACATATCAATTCAGTCATCAGACGGTTAGTTATTATAAAATTGGAAGTTTGGATGACCTTTTTTAGACCCTCTTATCCGTTCAGTTACATCAAAACCCCTCGTTACGATCTGATTAGTTGGCGTAGTAGGACGACACTGCAGGCCATCATTGGCTCACTTACTGTTAACAGCCCTCTCGTTTCTTCCCTAATGCCCTCACCCCGACCGAATCCTTGGTCTTCGACCACTCGCCCTTTATGGCCGTCGACACAATGACCGACTCCCTGGTTTAATTAACTATTGACTCGCTAATACTCGTGGAATCCTCATCGATTAACCTTCTAAGAGATCTATTAGGACGATCTTGGAGGACATATGTCACGACTAATGGTCGCCGACGTGGCGACATGGTCGCCGACGTGGCGACATGGTCGCAATAAAATGAAGCTCGCTTCAGCTACGAAACCCTGCACATTACTTCCTTCCGTTCACCAATACCAGCAGAATTACAGAAAATGACGAAGTGGCCAATTTGAGGTTTGATCTCCGAATATCATGAACATGTTGATCTGTGTCAAGAAAGTGATGAAATCGTGATAAGGTTGATCGTTCTGATTGTAGGGATGGCGGCATGTACACGTCATGTCTTCCAATTACGCGAAGGGATGCCAAACATCCTCATGATAGAACCCTCATTCAAATCGAAATTAAATTCACAGTGGGACAAGCAGGAGCCCAATCTGCATGATTCACGCAGCAGCAAAATCAACCAGTAAAATCTGTTTCACAATCAGAACCGTAAGTCTGAGCGATACATTTTCGTTATTATACGAACTCTATGATGAATGAATACTAGGTGTATACTCTTATGTAGGTATGAATTTAAAACATCTTTATCGACAAGGCAAGAACGCCTACTCAATGCACGGACCGATGTCGAGTTTACAATTGAAAAGCACAATAACGCTTCTGTATTATACAGGAAGTATGAGCTAGACATCATGAGGACACGTACTTAGTAAAATTCTACAAAGTTCTACATACGATTTTTTTTTTAGCCTTCGTATCAGAAATAGCAGCTTCTTCCAACAACTTGTTTTTGAACCTACGTTTATATAAACGTTAGGAAAAAGGATTTGGTTTCAACATCGCTAAGTGCCCGACAGTAAATTTTTCACAACCTTTTATGAGGTTAGAATTAGATAATTGGAGCTGCACAAGGATCTATTTTTTCGGAAGGGGAGCTTCTGAGTCCATCAGAAAGTCTCAGGTGGAGGGCATTTTTATATGTTGTACAACGTACTATAGGACGAATTCACTCTGTCGTTATAAATTAACTTGGTCATGAAGTAACTAACTTCCGTGTTCAGTCTCTCCCAGACTCCATGGAACCCAACGCTGCACATATTTCCCTTCAGTTGCGCCACCCAAGAATTTCTGGAAATCGGATACTCTTTTTACAGGTTCGTAACAGCTGATACAAGTAAATTTGGTCCGCGAAGCTGGCAGGGCAGTAAGCCCCAGCCTGAAATGGCTGTTTTCGTTCAGTTTTCGTTATTATACGAACTCTATGATGAATGAATACTGGGTGTATACTCTACGTATGATGAATTTAAAACATCTTTATCGACAAGGCAAGAACGCTTGCTCAATGCATGGACCCATGTCGAGTTTACAATTGAACGTAAACATAATATAACATCTTCTCGCTTATCGCTTCTGTATTATAAGTAAGTATAAGCGAAACATCATGAGGTCACATGAGCAAACGTACCTACTTAGTAAAATTCTACAAAGTTCTACATACGATTTTTTCTTAGCCTTCGTATCAGAACCAGCACCTTATTCCAACAACCTGTTTTTGAACCTACGTTTGTATAAACGTTAGGAAAAAGGATTTGGTTTTTCATCGCTAAATGCCCGACAGTAAATTTTTCACAGCCTTTTATGAGGTTAGAATTAGATAATTGGAGCTGCACAAGGATCTATTTTTTCGGAAGGGGAGCTTCTGAGTCCATCAGAAAGTCTCAGGTGGAGGGCATTTTTATATGTTGTACAACGTACTATAGGACGAATTCACTCTGTCGTTATAAATTAACTTGGTCATGAAGTAACTAACCGTGGTTTTCCGTGTTCAGTCTCCCCCAGACTTCATGGAACCCAAGGCTGCACATATTTCCCTTCACTTGCGCCACCCAAGAATTTCTGGAAATCGGATACTCTTTTTACAGGTTCGTAACAGCTGATACAAGCAAATTTGGTCCGCGAAGCTGGCAGGGCAGTAAAGCCTCAGCCTGAAATGGCTGTTTACCTTACATGACAAGCAAATTCGTGGATAGGTACCCGGTACCTCTTCAGGGAATTTGTACGATTTTTATCAACCAGCCGAAAACTATCGAAAATTATTACTTAATAGTCGATCTCCTGTTTCCAGCCTCAGATGCTATATTTTATAAAGTGTTTCATGAATGAAAGAAAGAAGTTTTTCAAAATTGAATTGGTTCGGCTCAAGAGTTTTCAGGGGTCATTCACGTTTGAGTCTCACCGACGATCTAAAGTAATTAATTCATAATCATCAGACAGGTAGTAGATAATTGTTCCTTACAAGCAAGATGTTTTCACTTTTCTTTTGACGGTGAGACGAAATGCGTATTGATCTACGAGGGTCGGGAGGCGACTCAGCCCGCCCAGCTGCTGGTTGGCGCATCGAGTTTTCCGACTGTTTCCCACCCTAAACCAAATCCCAAAACACGCTCTGCAACGCCCGGGCGTTCGCCCCACCTATTGCACCAGTAACCTCCTGGCTTCCGAGTTTTCAAAAGCTGCGGAAGCCTTGATGACGTTTGAGAGGGAAAGAAACCGTTGTTCTCCAAAATCAAAATCTCCACTGTTTGCCAACCTCCTGGCTTCCGAGTTATCAAAAGCTGCGGAAGCCTTGATCACTTTTGGGAGGGAAAGAAACCGTTGTTCTCCAAAATCAAAATCCCCACTGTTTGCCAACCTCCTGGCTTCCGAGTTTTCGAAAGCTGCGGAAGCCTTGATCACTTTTGGGAGGGAAAGAAACCGTTGTTCTCCAAAATCAAAATCCCCACTGTTTGCCAACCTCCTGGCTTCCGAGTTTTCGAAAGCTGCGGAAGCCTTGATCACTTTTGGGAGGGAAAGAAACCGTTGTTCTCCAAAATCAAAATCTCCACTGTTTGCCAACCTCCTGGCTTCCGAGTTTTCGAAAGCTGCGGAAGCCTTGATCACTTTTGGGAGGGAAAGAAACCGTTGTTCTCCAAAATCAAAATCTCCACTGTTTGCCAACCTCCTGGCTTCCGAGTTTTCGAAAGCTGCGGAAGCCTTGATCACTTTTGGGAGGGAGAGAAACCGTTGTTCTCCAAAATCAAAATCTCCACTGTTTGCCAACCTCCTGGCTTCCGAGTTTTCGAAAGCTGCGGAAGCCTTGATCACTTTTGGGAGGGAAAGAAACCGTTGTTCTCCAAAATCAAAATCTCCACTGTTTGCCAACCTCCTGGCTTCCGAGTTATCAAAAGCTGCGGAAGCCTTGATCACTTTTGGGAGGGAAAGAAACCGTTGTTCTCCAAAATCAAAATCCCCACTGTTTGCCAACCTCCTGGCTTCCGAGTTTTCGAAAGCTGCGGAAGCCTTGATCACTTTTGGGAGGGAAAGAAACCGTTGTTCTCCAAAATCAAAATCTCCACTGTTTGCCAACCTCCTGGCTTCCGAGTTTTCGAAAGCTGCGGAAGCCTTGATCACTTTTGGGAGGGAAAGAAACCGTTGTTTTCCAAAATCAAAATCTCCACTGTTTGCCAACCTCCTGGCTTCCGAGTTTTCGAAAGCTGCGGAAGCCTTGATCACTTTTGGGAGGGAGAGAAACCGTTGTTCTCCAAAATCAAAATCTGCACTGTTTTCCTTTTAGGTCAGTCTGAACAAATTTTGTTCCGTGTGTCTGTCTGTCCATCCGTCTGCGTCATGATAACGTATACGAAGATGGTCGTAATGGATGAAATTTGCAGGTTAGGTGAAGGGTGGGCCCGAGATGGTCCCTGGACCGTAACTTTCCTCTGCGCAAGCGCAAATATTAAATCCTTGTAACGGGTAATCGTGATTTATCAATAATCGTTCTCACTTGTACGGCAATGGTACTGATACAAGTGAACCACTTTCATGATGAAAAATTCGGAAAACCACTCTTCTTAACAACCCAGGACCAAACGTATGTTTGCATAGTAACAATATATAGTAACAACATATTATAACAACCATCACGAACTAAGTAGCATCCTGACGTCCTCAGGCGTCGTCCATTGTGGTGGTAACATCCTGGGACGCTAGCCTTCATCCTCTAGCATTCATTGTGGTGGTAACAACCTGGAGTGTAGTTAACTTCACCTAAAAGATCCCGCCTGGGCACATTCTACACCCAGGCTATCCTTCTCGCTCAAACTAGCCATCCACACCTACCCTCTCTCTCGGGATCACCACAATAATACTGTTGTACTGGCTGGTCTAAATCCATATGCATAAGCAGTAACTTGGAATGAGAAAGTGAATAATTATTTGAAAGAAAAGGTAAAATTATTTACAATTATAATTACATTTTACATAGTGATATTTGAAGATATTCACTTTAATGTTTCGGACTAGTACTTATTGTGGAATTTGTATCTTTCTCTATTAAACTTCCAATTCTAGTAGCTTCGATTATTTGAATAATGTGATCACAGCAATAGACGTATCACAGAATGCAATATCACAATCAGAGGTGAGATACAAACCATGATTTCCAGTGAGGACCAAACGCAAAATTCCGCTCTACTAGTTACTATAAATACCTTACCATATGTTTTGCTGTGAAATCGTAAACATCAACGTCAAATGCATCGATGATGTCACGTCGTCGTAGTGTGAACAAGGTAAATGGAATGAAATAACCACGAAGAACAATTTGTCACAAATCTTTATTTCGAAGACAGCCGTTCTTTCCTTTTTGAGAACATCTTCCTTTTCATCGCAGGTTTCTCGTTGTTTCTCAGATTGTCTGCAGTCATTGGGGGATAAGTACGATATGAACGGGTACCCAAGTAAATGGGACGCTATGAGTCTAAGATTAACGATTTTGAAAATATGGGGAGTAGCCATTTGATTTGGATCTCACCTCTCGATTCCCATGATATGGCAGGCAATAATGTCCAAAAATGCAGTCGAGTTGAAATTGGGTTTCCAACAAGAAATCAATATCGCAATTTAAAAAAACTCTCATTATCATAATGTATTCACTAGATCGAAAATTTCGTACATTTAGACCATGAATAGTCAAAACAATGTTAAACAAATTACTGTAAAAAAAGTTAACCAGCTCAATCACAAACAAATTACAATCATTAGGAACCATTCAAAAACACTGCCATCTAAATTTTATGGACTAACTCATGCTATAGGAACACACGGCCCATCTTCTTAGAAAAAAGTTTTATTCAATTTTCTTCAAAGATTTATTGGTTCAGTTTCATGGGGTTTAGGTTGCTTCCATAAAACGAAGAGCACAAATTAGAGAAACGGTCTGTTAGATTAATTAATTTAGATTTAGGGGATCCATATTCAGTCTACCGATTGAATTATGCGTTCGTAATTTTTCATTTAAAGCTTTTTATGGAGGGTTTGGTTGTGTGCAAATATTTTCTTCCTAAAACAGTCTCGATTTGAATGAAACGTTTAGAAATGAGCTTACAACTCAATGGTTAACCGTAATTGATTGGTATAATTTTAGCCGATATTACAAAGGGTTTAGATTTATAGAAATTGAATTTATAGAATTGTTGTTCAATTGTTTGAGTATTATACTGGGTGACCCAGAAATGCCTCAACTACGTCCTTATTTAGTCAGCAAAGTGTTTTTTATGAGAAAAAAGATCCCATTCTCTTTAATCTTCCATAATTTACGATCGTTTTTAACGTCTGGAAGACGATTTTCCCAAGAAACAGAAACCTAACCTCCAACGGGATATGCGCATGGGTCAAAAAAGCGGTTTATATTATTATTTTTAAATGAAACTAGATTCCATTCTGAGAACTTTGACACCAACCGCACTGTCCTACGATTAGCAGTTCTTTTTCTATGATTTTTCAAAGTTTCCAAAAATCTCTACGTCGCAATGAGCAGGGGGGTCCCGCCCAGGCGAGAAGGGTGCAATGACGTAGGTACCTCTGGAATCTTTGAAAAATCATAGAAAAATAATTACTTATCGTAGGACAGGGTGGTTGGTGTCAAAATTATCAGGATGGAAAATAAATAGGTACGCAGACCCCATTTCTGAAAAAAAATTAAAAAATTGAGCTTCAAAAAACGTGTTTTTTTGGTTTTTAAAAATCGTCATCTGGAGCAATGATTGATGTCAGATTAAATTCTACACCAAAAATAAGATGGATTTTCTCCTTTGTACTCATTTTCAACTCTTTACAAGTTAAATAAGGGTGGGGCGGGCATTTGTGGGACACCCCGTATTATTTACCGTTTATTATTACGTTCGGTTGTGTACAATCTGATTTGCTGTAAATTATGAATTTGATGAGGGGTTTGAGTTCAGAATAATATCAACCATTTCGATGGAAATATAATATCAATATATTCAACAGCAGGGCCGATATAATTCACCTGTACTCGAGTTTTGACAAAACAAGAATTTCTCAGTTTCAAAGTCCACGTTGGGATGATTATTTATTGAAGCAAACTATTAACCGGTTGACGTGAACAGCGATAAGCTTTAAATTTTTTTAATTGTTTGTAAAGTCGTTTTCAAACGAAGAGTTTACTTTTCGAGTCGGGCGCAGAGGCCGTGAACCTTTGACCCCCCCTCCCCCACCAAAAAACACGATGCTTGGGAAGTAGGACAGAAAGGGCGAATGCTGTGCTGGTAAGGGCTGGCAAAACTGTGAGGTACCGTCAGAAAAACATACCCAAAACAAAACAAACAAAAAATAAAAATAATAAAAAAGGACAAAGGAAAATTCTAAATTTTTGACCAAGTATTTAGGTTATTATTTAGGATTTTTTTTTTGAAATTGGGGAAAAAATGAGCCGTTGGCAAATTCCGAAGGAAACCGTTCAACATAATCGTTTCGGATTAGGTGGAACTCATAAGCTCCAGGGAGGCTGTTACACCGGGTGAATCGAGACTGATGATCCGCTGAGTCCGATCAACCCAATCAGGCGAACAATCATCAACTCAAGTCCCAGGTATGACAAGCACTTGCATCACACAACGAGGAACATGAGGTTTTGTTGAACTCCAATATTCCGGGAAACGCCGATATACGTGAAAATCAATACATCACTTCGATCAGGCAATTCCGTGCTACATAACTTGCACATACAATTCGTCTCGAACCCTATATAATTGTCAATCTGAATCTTGTTTCTTGTTGTTTCTACTCACAAAAACCAACTTGCTGCTTTATTGATTGTTGGATATAGTTGAGTATGGATCGCCAAAAGGCTGAGATGAGAATTGATTTACTTTTTAATGCTACCATTGGATAACCATGGGAAGGTGAAAGTGAGGGGAGCTTTTATACATCGTGGATTATCGCCATGCCATGCAAATATAAAAGTTGAGGAAATTTTATTTAAAATATTATATTTTTGGTTATTTTGTTTTTAGTTTGGTTTTATGGTGTTTATTTTTTAAGTGAAATTCGATTTATTTTTTTGAGGGATAGGGTTGAGCAGGGGGTGGGGTTTTTCATTTCTCGTTTGTTTTTTTCGATTTTGATCGACGTTACCGTGAATTGGTGGTAAACTTGAGTGGGCATGGGCTCAGGCTGTGTGTGCAGGGAGTGGCGGGGACCCATCTTGTCTGAGCAGCGAACTCCGAGTCACTGGTATCGAGCGTGCCCCCACTTCGGCGGCGGGGTCACGATGGAGGAGGAAGAGGGGGGTGAGGGCGGAGGAGGCGGCAGAGGGCGGAGGAGGCGGCAGAGGGCGGAGGAGGTGGCAGAGGGCGGAGGAGGCGGCAGAGGGCGGAGGAGGCGGCAGAGGGCAAGGCGTGGTCGCTCTCTTCGCCCCCCATTTCCAGGGTACTTCCCCGCCACTTTCCCCGTTCCGTCTTTTACAACACATCCAACTACTTAATCTTCACCTGTGCCCCCCCCCCCCCCCCCAACATCCAACACAAGTTACCATGTTGTACTATCAACGAATTTCCGAAGAGAAAACGCCATTGCAACTTCTCCAAAATGTTTAGTAAACAACCATTTGAATAATTTCCTGTTTTTTTAAATTTGGCAAAATTTTGAATTTATGATCATAAGAAAACTTTTCTGAATCCCAATTAGGCCCGCAATCAAACAGCCAATGCAACAACACTGTATTTGTTTTGTAAAATTCTCTAAAAGTTCCAGCCACGCAGCATGGCTACAAGAGTGAATTTTTAAAGAAATATTCGTTCTACTGTGTAGAAAGATGGATGAAGAACTAGGGTACAGCGAGAAGATATGCTACTTTTCGTAAAATATTATAATTTTTTCGTGATTTTAGCGATTTTTTGGACCCTTATAAAGTCAATTTGACCCACTCTACCCACTCTTTTTTGATAAAAAATATTTTTTACCACCGAAACAGTCGTGGAACCACCATCCCACACAACGTCAGGCGAATTATTACTGACTTTACCCCTCACTACCAATGCTTGACCCCCAAAAATCCAAATTTGACCCCTACTGTGTAAGAAAAACGCTTCAAATTGTTACACAACGGTTTATCGGACATACAATAAATGAACAGCCAACATTTGTATAGGTGTGTCCAGTAGTACTTATAAACTCACGTGACAAGGACTTTGCAGCGTTTTTCTCTTATACAGACTCTTCTTCGTTTCTCTTCACTTTTACTGTTTCTTCTTTCATGAAGACTTCAATGTTTATATAAGTTGCTCTTGCAGGTTGTGGGTTAGCTAGAGCTTACTGTACCGTGCAAACGATGTACTTACTCATAGTTTTAGTATAGTTTAGTTGATTCCTACTCACAGTTACCAACAAAAGTATGACATCAACAGTGGAGTTCAGCAAAGAAGAACGGAGAGGATCCCGCGTGATCTCCTCCTAAATAACAACCTAATCCGCCACATATCGATCCAGTTTAGTTGCATAATCATTTAATCCTCGAGTGCCGTGGATCCTCCGCGACCGAGCTCCCGTAACTGATTGTCATCGCAATTATTACAGCGGCCCAAATATTGGCACGACCTTACGATTCATACGACTTTCTCTCTGATCACGTCGTCCGCTGCACGTGATGACCGGCTTAGCTGGACAAGGGAGTGCTAATTGTGGTACTTTTCAACGGAGGAGGAAATCCGGTGGCCCAAGTCATCTGTGGATTACATGATCCTAATGGCTGTGGTTGGAATATAACGTAGGACCTTATATGTTACGGAGACAGGATTTTCTTGAAAAATTCCTTTCAAACCGCGGGATCTTCCTCATCGACGTACGTTTCGTGGTGTATGGGACCAAAATGTCTAGGCCTGCCTACTCCTATCTCATTAGGAGCTTTATTACTGCATCTGAAGGGTTATTTCCGCTAGTGTAAGAAGTAATATTATAATATAACGGTGCATAATATAGTTTGTATAGCGTGTAAATATAGCTGTGCGTAATATATTATAACGGAGTACAATATTACGGCGGTGGGCGAGAGACAACCCGTAACTCCATTTTTTTGCCAAAATGCCATGTTTTCTACATCTCCAAAGGTGGAACGAAATGGCTGGATACTGGATCCTACACCAACATACAAGAGACCAAGAGATGGTATTAAAATGGGGAACCTCCCCGTTTTAACATGATATTCCTGAGGAAAATTTTTATTTTTTAAAATTCATTCATATTTACTGATATTTGAGCATACACCTGGCCCATACAGTTTGGAACAATTAATTTGGATAGTTATAATTCATTGTCTAGTGAACTATTGATTACAGATGAGGTTTGTCTCTCTTAATGTCATGCGATTTTTGCTGGAGATACCGTATGTCACCGTGATTTTCAACGGGGATTTCATGCGTCGAATACGTCAATTTACGCCAATTTTTCATTATTTGATGTATTTAATTTGAACTGTTCATCGCTACTGAGCTTAAGAGCACAACTAGGGCCCAAATGTGTTCCCAAATGGGTACCCAAACTGTGTACGGAAGAATGACGACTTTAGACCAAAATTTAACGTACTTACCTAAATTTAAGGCTGAAAGCTTCGTTAGAACCTCTATTTTACACTCTTTGGTCAAAGTCGACTTCATATTCGGTCTTCTCGCCCTAAAAAACATGGAAAACGATACCTCACAAGCTCACGTTACTGAAACACCAAAAAACCCTATTTTTACACCCATTTTGGTTTATTATTCTGTGAATAATACAACTATGTAAGTGCTCAGCAAAAAATGTCTATTACACCCCCTCAAAATTTTTTCTTTTACGTTTCAAGGTGCGTAGATTCCAAAAGTGCAATGTCCGTCCGCCGTAAGCCGTCCGCCGTATCACGTGTACCGGCTTCATTTTCGGTCTAAAAAATTCGTTTTTTCGCACACATGCTCCATTTGGGGCCTAGTTGTGTCCAGTCATAAGTGAAAATGGGTATAAACAAAAACAGCTTTCGTACAAGTATGCAACCACGAGGGACATTTTATGTCTTTGCGCCCCCTCCCGCACCCACACCACGTACCACGTACCTCGTACTTTATTTTTTTTGTTTAAAAATTTTGTTAAACATAAACACAGTCCGACCTTCATCTCCAAGAGATAATTCGTTTATCGGTTGTTTGGTCTTAAAATTATGTCTTTACTTATATAAAGCTTGCAATCGTGTTCACAATATAAATTATTGAGAATGAGCACCTGTGTGTAAACAATTATTTAAACAATCACGCTCATACCGCAGCTTGTCGGCCACGCACTCCGCAGTGGTTAACGTAATATGGTTAGGTAAATCGAGAGCTATCCAACGAGTGGTGAACGATTTTTTTACGATGATAACTGGCGAAGTTAAAGTTCCGTAGCAACGAATCGGTTGTACGTGAAAATCATTAGAAATTTTTCATAACACTTTCTTCGTCACACCGTAACGTCACACTTTTTGAGTTATGTGCCATAGTAAAGACATAAAATGTCAAAATATATAGTTTTTGTGTTTTAGTAACATGTTAGTAACATGAACTTTTGAGGTATTGTTTTCCATGTTTTTGGGACAAGAGACGAGAAAACCGAATATGAAGTCAATTTTGACCAAAGAGTGGAAAACTGAGGTTCTAAGGAAGTTTCAGCCTTAAATTTACGTTAAATTTTGGTCTAAAATCGTCGTTTTTCCGCACAAAGTTCGGGTGCCCATTTGGGAACACATTTGGGTCTTAGTTGTGCTCCGAAACACGGCAGCCCGACACACCCAGGGGTGATATATGGGAAAAAAATGAGTGTAAAAATAGGGGTTTTCGATAGATTTTTGAGGTTTTAGTGAACATTAGCTTGTAAGGTATCGTTTTCCATGTTTTTTTAGGAAATTTGGTTTATTTTGACCGAAGAGTGAAGAATTGAGGTAACGAAGGTTGATTTCCCGAAATTTATTTTTTATGAGTCAAATACATGGGAAATTGTCTGAAATCACACTACAAGTAGTATCAACAGGTGAATCAATACAATTAAATGGCACTATCAGTGATCAAAAATAATCTGTTGAAAGGAAAAGCCGAGCCTAATTCGTGTTTTTGGGGGCCAAAACTGGTGGAAACCATCAAAAATAGCCATTTCAATAATTGCACATGAAAGAAACAATAAATGAACAGCCCACATTTACGTACGTATGTCCAGTAGAATAATAAACCCATGTGACAAGGACTTTGCAGCGTTTTTAACTCATAACACCCCTGGGTATATTCCGATCGGGCTGAAAAGTTACGGGGCACAACTAGGGCCCAAATGGAGCCTGCGTGCGAAAGAACGACTTTTTTAGACCGAAAATAAAGTAGATATGGATGATATCTACGCAGAAGGGGCATCTATACAGGTAAATAATAAAATCGTTGTGTAATAATTTGTAGCATTTTTATTCCATTTTCGGTTTGTACATAATTAGGGTGAGGGG